>RJWJ010007837.1:0-56532 GCA_004363605.1 Indri indri | reverse complement strand
AGAAGCAGAGGTGCAGTAAAGGAGGATGGGGAAAATAAACAAAGTGGCTGTTGAGAACCAAACTGTGATACCATCAGTCAGAAGACAAGGGGAACGTAAGGACCAGAAGGCATAGATTTCTTGGAAAAGATTGACATTTTCCTAGAAATACAAATTTATGTCCTTCACAATGAATGATAACAAAGTGTTATCTGTAAATCAGTTTACAGCAAGGAAAATCAGATTGCCTTGTAAGAGATGGTAAAAGTCACCGCAAAAAAAAAACCTACTTATTCTTATTTTAGCCAAGAGCTAATATGAAAAACGTGTGGCCAATGTGAAAGGAATCTGGTACTGTCAGAGACTCAACAAATTGGATTCTTTTTAAGTGATGCACCGTCCAGCTCAATTCCTGATATCAACTGCCTTCCAAATCATCACTGCATGAAACATCTGTTTTCTGCGAGATTAGCACAACCCAGCAGAAACGTGCTTAGCCCGAAGGAAATAAAGAGATGGTAAAATCGATTCTAATACTATTTATGGGAAGGAATTCAGATAAAACCTGGTCTGATTCATGAGAAATGTTTCTAGTCTCCCTTAATTGAATTTGCCTTGGGACATATGCATTTTCCCAGTATCAGGGATGAAATGGTAGCAGTGTATGCTTCCCTTTCTATCCAATTAGTCTGGTAATGATACAACCAAGTCAACATTAAATTAGTTAGACTGCAAAGCATATGCCAAAAGCCAAACATAACCCAGACATTCATGTCAAATCCCTTTACCATGAGTAACAAAACAATCAAAATATTATAAACAAAACATGTCCAGCACCCGGCCAATGGCTCACACATTTCATGGAATATTTGATGCAACAAGCCACCCAAATAAAATGAATTTAGACAGTCCTTGGAGTTTATGATGGAGTTTGACTTGGAAAGGTAATTAAGAAAAACACAAAGGGTGACGTTGATTTCAATGACTTCATAATAAAATTTACATAGCATAATTTTACTATCCGGTATGTCTGATTACAGGCAGCCAGGACTATCAGATCTGCAAATAATAAGTGCTTTGTAATACTTGAACTAATTGTTTGTTTGGCACTAGACAAGGAAGTCTCAAACTTTGCATTTGTCACCGAATGCAACGTAAGTATGGATGAGTGTGAGTGTGAGAGTGTGCAGTGTGTGTGTGTGTGTATGTGTGTGTGTGAAAGAGACAGAGAAAAAGGAGGGAGAAGGCAGGAGGGAGAGAGAGACTGAGGAAGAGAGAACACAGTATAACTGGAAATGATGTCTTAGAAAAGACAGGTACTTTTGCTTCATAGCTGGGTTCATAACAGACTTGTTCAAAGTGGGTTTACAGAGACTCAATGCTAAACATGCATTTCTAAGCTACTTGCTTTTGCATTCCTCCAAAAATGTTTTTGAAAACAAACAAGAAATGCCTAAACACATAATAGTAAGCCCATGATGTAGAATGTCACTGTTAAAAAGAGCCATATGAGTAAATTGGGAAGGATTTCCATGAAGTATTGCTCGGTCCAATAAACAAGAGGCAAAAAGTATTTATAATGATTCCTTTTTAGTAAAACAATGACAAAATAGACTTATATGTGTGTATATTTGAATACACATATATGTCAATATAGAAAAATAAGTGTGGAGAAAAATATAGCAAGATATAATTCAAGAATTGATGTGAGATATAGCCTAGACCCGGGATATATAAGAGGAAAAGGGATTGGAGGGAAGCAAACTCAAGAGCAAAAGAAAAAAAGCACTGCACTAAAAAGTTAAAGCACATGCACACTCACACGTATTGTTCTAAAAATGATGCATAGTGTAGGCATATGTTTAAGCAAATGAATCTAAAATTTTTTTGTACTTAAAAACAGCCAGAATGAAACCCAAAATTAGTAAAAGGACAGAAATTATGAAGATCAGAGGAGAAATAAATGAAATTGAGATTAAAAATCAATACAGAAGATCAACAAAATGAAAAGTTGGTTTTTTTAAAAGGTAAACAAAATTGAAAAACCTTTACCTAGCCTAATAAAATAAGAAAGACCCAAATAAATAAAATCAGAAATAAAAAAGAAGACATAACTGAGACCACAGAAATACAAAAAATCATTAGAGACTATTATGAACAACTATATGACAACCAATTGAAAAACCTAGAAGAATGAATAAATTTCTGGACACATACAACCTACCAAGATCGAACCATGAAGAAACAGAAAACCTCAACAAACAAATAACAAGTGATGAAGTCAAAGCCATAATAAAAGGTCTCCCAACAAAGAAAAGCCTAGGACCTGACAGATTCACTGCTGAATTCTGCTCAGTATCTCTAATCATCGGGAAAATGAAAATCAAAACTACAATGACATATCACCTAACTCCAGTGAGAATGGCCTCTATCAAAAAGTCCCAAAATAACAAATGCTGGAGTGGATGTGGAGAGATTAGAACACTTACGCTGCTGGTGGGACTGCAAATTTGTACAAGACCCTGTGGAAAGTAAATTGGAGATACCTCAAAGAGATAAAAATAGAAATACCATTTGATCCAGCAATCCCACTACTAGGCATCTATCCAAAGGAAAAAAACGCATTCTATAATAAAGACATCTGCACTTGAATGTTTATAGCAGCACAATTCACAATTGCAAAGATGTAGAAACAACCCAAGTGCCCATCAATACATGAGTGGATTAATAAAATGTGGTATATGTATACCATGGAATACTACTCAACTACAAAGAACAATGGTGAACTAGCACCTCTTAATATTATCGTGGATAGAGATTGAGCCCATCCTCCAAAGTGAGGTATCACAAGAATGAAAAAACATGTACCACATGTACTCGCCATCAAATTGGTACTAACTGATCAACACTAAGGTGCTCACATGGTAGTAATACTCACTGGGTGCTGGTCAGGTGTGGGGGCTGAGGGGGAAAATACACAGCTAATGGAAACGGGGCACACTGTATGGGGGAAGGATACGCTTGTAGCCCTGGCTTGGGCGAGGCAAACGCATTTCATGTAACCAAAATATTTTTACCCCCATAATATCCTGAATTTAAAAAAAAATAAAGAACTAATACCAATTCAACTCAAATTGTTCAGAAAACTTCAAATGAGGGAATACTTTCAAACTCATTCAATGAGGCTAACATTACCCTGATACCAAAACCAGACAAGGACACAACAAAAAAAGAATACTACAGGCCAATATTATTGATGAACGTAGATGCAAAAATCCTCAACAAAGTACTAGCAAACCGAATTCAATAACACATTTAAAAAATCATTCACACCACACTGATTTGATCTTTACAAATTATATGACTGCATTAAATTATCACATGTGCCCCCAAAATATGTACATCTTACATCAATAAAAATAAAATTATTTTAAAAAAATTTTAAATAAAATTATTTTTTAAAATAGCCAGAATAAAAAAACAAAGAACAAAATAATGGGTTCAAAGTTGATGCCTACTGACCTTCGGTACAGCCATTTTTTAAAATAAAATTGACCTTAAATACTTGGGAATTTTCTAATTATTCTTTAGGTTCAAACATCAACCTAAAGGTAACACTTCCATAACAATACCTATATCAAGCAGAACCTGTATCTCAATCAAGTATGCACTTGTTTTTGAGTAACACAGGTCTGAATTTGCCTCCAGGAATACTGTGAGTCAACAGGGGCTGGAAAGGCAGGAAACAGGTGTATTTTACTCGCCCTATCTGGGCCAGTAAGCCTTTGTGTGGCCTTAAGCAAGTGACTAATCTGTTGGGCCTTAGTGTCCACACCTGTAAATTGACGGATGTGGCTCAGAGGGGCCAACCTTAACATTCTATGAATTCCTCCTGATTTTCTTAACTTGAAAGGCCCCAGCAATATTCATTAATTTAAACATAATTAAACATAAACAAAGTTCATAGAACTTTATGCTGAGTTTCAAAAACAAGAACATTCTAGACAAAGCAGCTCTTTGTTTTGTTTTTTGTTGTTGTTGTTGGTTGTCTGTTTGTTTGTTTTTCTGACATGATTACTAAACCCCAGAACCCATCATACCTTTAGGAATAGGCTGGGAATGTTTTGCTCCGGGGTCCAATTTGAAGTCCAAATATAAGGTTGGTGTGCGAGTGTAAACCTTGGACTGAAAAGAAAAAAAAAAGCCATCAATGTTTTTCTAAGAATAAGGTTCTTCTTTACTTGAGCCAGGCCCTTTGCAACAGGCCTGGGACTGGATCCATTATATTCACAGCTCCTCCTAGGGAAGTGTTGTTAAAGCCGGGCAGGGCTGCTTCAGCTCCTCTTAAGGGTCATGGTTGCCCTGCTAGCTTTGAAATATGATTGACAAGCTAATTTCAGGATGACAACTGTATCCCTACAGGCATTTCTCAAATATGGTCTGATGTCAGCATTTTACTGCCAATAGTCTCCAACTTTCTCACTTGCAGTCTTCCATTTGATATGGTAGGTCGTCTCACATCCGAATATGTATTTCTTCCCCAGGACTCAAGAAAGCTATTTCTATTTTGAAATTCAAAAAAGTGGCCTCTACATATTTTTAGTTTTTCTTACTTGCACCTCTGGCAAAAAAAGGTGGTCCACCACTGCTGACTTGAAAAAGCCACAGCACCAAAATATAAGAAAGGCAAACTTTTGCAAGATTTTCCATTGTAAACAGTGGCTTTGATTCCATCATAAGTTAAGCAGAGTTTGTAATTCAATATAATACCATCTTGAATCACTGGCATAGACTAGAATCCAAGGGATTAGCACTGTTGCTATGAACTTTATGATGTCTC
Organism: Indri indri; assembly: GCA_004363605.1. Lineage (NCBI taxonomy): Eukaryota > Metazoa > Chordata > Mammalia > Primates > Indriidae > Indri > Indri indri. Next base: position 51,713 of record RJWJ010007837.1, on the reverse strand, counting down.
ATCGTTTATCACGAGGCCCCAGTGGTTCTATTTGACTTTTTTTTTAGCTTAAAAATACACACGAAAATGAAAAAGCACGTAACGCTAAGCTTGGTAAGGATGTGGAGTAACTGGAATTTTCATATGCTGCTGGTGGGACTATAACTTGGTACAAACACTTTGGAGAACTTTTTGGCAGTATGTAGTATGGATGAATATATGCATAACCTATGACCCAATCAATATTCCAACTCATAGATGTATACCCAACAGAAATGTTCACCTAAAGACATGTACAAGAATCTTAATCGTGAACTGTTGACAATAGCCTAGACTAGAAATAGCCCAAATGCCTTTAACAATAGAATGGATAAACAAATTAAAATATACAGTGGAATACAGCAAGGAGAATGAATAAACCCAACTACATGCTACAACTTAGGTGAATCTCACAAGCCAAATATTGAGCAAATGAAGGCAGACACAGATCACACACCATATAATTCCATTTCTATAAAGTTCAAGCAAGGCCAGACTAATCTATGGTGTCAAAAGTCAGAAAAGCAGCTACCCTGGGAAGGTTAACAACTAGAAAAAGTTAATAAGAGTGCTTCTGGGAGCTGATAATGTTCTGTTTCTTGACCTGGCTGCTGGTTTCATGGGTGTGTTCACTTGGTGAAAATTCTCTGAGCTGTACACTTGATTTGTTTGCTTTTCTGTGTTTATGTTATACTTTAATAAAAAGCTTACGTTCATTAACAACAACCATTTGTAAGTAGACAAAAATTATGCCTTATCAAGGATAGTAAATAATTCTGGGCTCTGGTGTAATTTTGCAGAGAATAATTATGTAAGTTCCATGAGGACATGAACTTTTCTGCCTTTTTCACCACTGAATCCCCAGGGCTAACCAACTGTGTCTGTCACACAGTAGGTGTTTAATAAATATTTATTGAATGATGTTTCATAATAGAAAATCCCATGTATAATAATATATTTATTGACAGTATACATATGGTGCTCATCAACATCCTTACCTACATGTAAGACAGGTAATACCTCTCTTCAGGACAGGTCAATTTGGTATGGTCAAAGCGTATGTACATTAAATTTTGGAATAGAGAATTGTAAATAACGTTAACCATCCAAAGATTTTTGCCTTTCCTGTGAATGTCTGCTATTGAAGCTTTGGGGTTTAAAATGGTCTGGAAGATAGTTTTGCATGGCTGAGAAGGTCAAGCGGCATTAATATAGCTTCAAAGCCTGCAAAAGCAAATTCCCTTGTGCATACATAAATGAAACCAGAAAGACCTGTGACATCAAGGGCAACCTAAAGCCAAAGATTCACAATCAATCTGAAGAACTTGAAACATACTTAAAAGAAGGGTAGCACACAAGGGACATAGGATCTGGTTGTCTAGGATCATTAGGTGTGTAAGGCACCATCTGGAAGGGGATTGGTTTTGTCTGGTGAAGACTTCTAAAATTACCTCTGAAAAGATCAAGGGTGAATGACTCCTCTGCTTGGGCAACATTTTGCTCTCAGACAAAGGATCCCTGTTTGGTTTAAGCATCTTTCTCAACCTCTGCCATGGTGGCAGATGCAGTATCCCTTCTTACAGCGAAGAGATTAATCACAAGACATTCTTGGTTTAATTTTTATTAGTATTCTCCTAGAATCTGGTCCTAAAAATAATCTTTAACTGAAAACCAGGAGTCTTTGATTCTAGCCTTGCTTTTCCCACTGACTAGTAAAGCACTTATCTTCTTCTGGGTTTGGTTCACTCACCTCAAAACCTTGTAGGGGGACTGACTGATGTTTAAGTCTATTTCTAGTTCTGAAATTTTGAGGCAGGAGGCTAATGTTTTCCTCCAAACTTTAATTTTTTAATTTCTTTCTGATTTCTCAGACTAGAGCTGTAGAGAAGTGAGAATGCGGCTGGGGTGAGGGAGGGCAGCTAGTGTTGTGGGGAGTTAGTTGGGGGCCTCTGGTAAACTCGCTCCCTTCTTGCCCTCAACCTGAGTCAGAAATCTGCCCTCCTGCCTGGCCCTTTTGCTTCCTTCTTCCCTGCCTCTACCTTCTCAACCTGATCCATACTGTCCCCCAAACAGTAATCTACCTGTCTAAGACTACAGCTACACGGACACACGCATACATGCACATGCGTACACACACGCAAACACACAGAGTGTTCTATATTCATTTATCGATTCATTGAAAAAATTTTTAAACAGAAACAAATGAGAGACTTTATAAAGCCACAAATATACCCTATTGTCTTACAGCGTAAAAAAGGCTAAGGGAAAAATTTTAATTCATTTGGGAGGCGTTTTTCACAACATCTATAACCTAAACTATAATGCCAATTCTAGTATTTTTTCATATTGACGATTGGATCATTGAGGGTTTCAATGTAATACTTCTTGAATAATCAACTACCCCAAATCCCCCAAAATGCAATGTACATTATTCTATTTTAATTAATATATAACAAGATAAAACTCCATTTGGAAGCTGTTCCCGTGAGTGTGTATGTAGGTGTCTGTATGTACACATACACATACAAACTTTTGAAAAGCAGGTAGGTTTTATTTTTTAATTTTGCTCTTCCATGGTAACTCTGTTGAAATAGCAAGTGTAAATTGTGTTTATTTAACTCAAAGATGATAGTGCCAGCTTTGAACACGCTTTGAGCAAACCTGGATTTAGCTTTTCTATTACACACACTGCTGATTTTCAACAGTAAAGAAATATCACCAGTAGCCGCATTTGTTCCTGTGTTCTGTTTTATTTATTTTTATGTATAGTATTAAACTATTAATACAGCCTCAAAATGGAATGAATATTTAATTAAATCATTCTTTTCTGATTAAAACTTGGTTATCAATGTACCTATTTCCATAGGATTAAAATAAATTGGTCCATGACAAACTAAAAGAAAACATTCCTCTATAAATCTGTTTCAGCATGGACAGAACTAATGCAATAGTTTTTTTTTTTTTTCCTTTTCTCTGTTTTGGTTCTGATTAATAATGCCCGCAGGTACTAAAATCTCTTCGTCTTTCTTCTTTCTTCCCATTTCACAATTCTCTGTTGAAAGTATTTAGGAAACTTTCCTTAAAGGTTTTAGCCTATATTTGAAAAGCCTAATGGCTTAAAATTGTATGGTTCATATATCACGCAGGGAAAGCTTCTAGAAGGTAAGTAATGTAACTCTTCATAAGAGTTAAGGGTAAATTTTGGCTAACTTGCAACAACAGGGGTGCTACCAAATCCAGGAAAACCTTGTCTCTCTTTCTCTATAAATATGTCAGAACCAAATCCTTAATGAGTCTCACACACTACTCCAATAATGACCACAAAACAAAGACTTCCCACTTACCCTGGCTTTTGGTATGATACCCTTGTCAAGCTGGCTTCCTTCCTCTGCTTTTATTCATAAATGTGATCTTAATTAAGAGATGAAATTACTTCCACCTGGAAGCCATATGGCTTAAAAACATCTTCCCACGAAAAAGAATAGTGCGTGCTATGTTGCTATGTATGAGTGTGGCAAAGGAAATAATCTTGAATTTTGCCACTGCTCCTTTTGCCCATTGATTCCTGAGTGCTGCTGCTTTTACCACCATGCTGACCTTCCTTAAAAACAAGTGGCAGCAATTTTGCGTCATATGTCAGAGCTGTAATAAATGCTTCTACATTGCTTTGGGGGAACTATTTTAAAAATGCTTTTATGATTTAGTGGTTTTTTGGGAAATGCACTCAAATTCTCAATCTTACTATACTATATTGCGTAAGCAAATTGCTCTAAGTAACTGTACTAATGAGGGCCAGTCCCCAGTATCCTATAAGATAAAAAAACAGTGCTTCTACTTATTCCTAGACACTCACTCACCCTCATGTTGGACCACCCCAGTATTGTTGGACATTTTGTTTTATGGGGTTTTTTTTTTCTGCATCATTGCTAAATTTGACAAGAATCTTTGCACATAAATCTTTGACTACACTTCTAATTTTTTGTTTCACAGTGAAATTATAGGTCTAAAGGTCTAGACAATGTGGCCAAGAGCAAATTGGTCAACATAATCATCTGATTAAAAAGCAGTTTTGCTGAAAATGTCTACTGTCGGTCATTGCTTTTTCTAGTCTTGGTAATTTTGTTACACCACAGGGCAGTTTTTCAACTCTTTATATGCTCTAAATATTGTTTTTTTCCATCCAGTCCCCTATTGTTAGAAAGTTAACATATCTCAACAAATCCCCTATTGTTGCACATTCAGATATTTTCCTTGTCACAAACATAGAAGCAAAGGATTAACTGTTGAAAAGAAAAAAAATGTAAAAGTAAAAAAAAAAAAAATTGAAAACTTCTGAAAAGTGGACAAGGAAAAAAGCTTAACCTGAAAGAAAAAGTTTAAAGGCATCACCTCCATAGTTCAAAAACCAATATCTTAATAACCAGTACCTAGCAGTACTTGTTTTTGAACAAATCATCCTGATCACTTGTTATACTAACTGACTTGCTTTCGTCCTAATTATTTTTGGTCAAGTCACTTAGTAACTACCTTTAAAAAGTACCCATCTCATCAGAATGTTGACCATCTTATTTTTTTAATCTTAGTTAATTTAAAAAGCAGAAATTGATATCTTCTTACTCTTTAAATGTGACTATTAGTTTGGGTGATATTATTATTAATTTAACAAATAATATTAAATATTATTAATATAAGAATAACAATAATTAGGTATATCGAGGGCTTAGTATGTACCAGGCACTATTCTAGGTGCTTCATATGTATTAATTAGGCCACTTGTATTTTTCTTTTAGTAAACTATCTGCTCATTAGCCTATTTAATTTTTCATTCACTTATTAATTAATTAATTTCCTCAAAAAATATTGGCTGAGAACCTCTAATGTGCTAGTCATTGGATATATATATTGGTAAATAATGGATCTTCTCAGCCCTTGTGAAGTTTGCTTTCTAGTGAAGAAGACAATTTAACAAATTAAATATAAAATTACAAAATGTGCTATATGCTATAAAAGAAATAAAACGGGTACAGAGAGAGAAAATAAAAAGGGGGGAGTAACAGAAGGGCTCACTAGGAAGACTGCATTAAAATAGAAACTCGACGGATATATGCATACACAAAAGGTGCAATGCGCACCCTCCGAGAGATGGACATGCTTGGGACTGGGACTTGGGGGGAAGGGGGGGCAAGGGCATCATACGTAACCTAAACACCTGTACCCCTATAAACAACAAACAATAAAAAAAAAACATATAAAAAAAAAACAGAAACTCGAATGAGAAGAGTTCAAGTTAAGAGGTTTCTCGGCAGAGAAAGGAGCATAGCACGTGCAAAGGCCTTGAGGTAGTGAAGAGCTAGAAGTGTTGGGGAACTGAGAAGAAAGCAATATGGCAGATACAAAGTGGCTGTTGGAGAGAATGACATGAGATGAGTTTAGAAAGTCAGGAAAAATCCAATCAAGTGTAGACCATAGTAAGGCATTTGAGATTTCTTTAAAGTACAATGGGAACACACTGAAGAATAACCAGATCTAATTTTTATCTTAAAGAGATGACTTGAGCTACTACGTGGAGAATGGGAGGGAGAATGGGAATAGGAATAGAAGAGAGGAGACCCCTCAAGGCTGGCTGGAGTGAGCCAGCCGGGGATGGGAAAAAAGTAGGCAGGTCTGAAATATATTTTGGAGACAGAAAGGTTTTGCTGAAGGACTGGGTGAAGGGAAGAATAAGGATGACCACCATGTTTCTACTTTGAGCAGTGAGTGATGGTGCCATTCATTAAGATGGAGAAGACTGGAAGGGAAACAAGTTTTTAGTTTGTTTGTTGTCAAGACAGATGGGGATGGGGGTAACAAGACTTCAACTTTCACTGTTTTAAATTTGACATGCCTGGGCACCATGCAAATGGAGATGTCAAGTTGGCAGTTCAATATATGAATCTACATAGAACTCAGAAGGGAGGCTTGTATTGTGAATATAAATCTGGGAGTTGTCAGGCTATACATGGTATCTAAATCCACAGAATGGATAAGATCACCTAGGGAGATGGTCAATGAAAGACAAGAGGATTCAGGACTGAGAACCAGGGAACTCAGGTGTTTAGGGGTCTGGCCAAGAAAATGGTACCTACCCAAGAAAGGAAACTAAGAAGGAACAAAGAGCATCCAGAGACACAAAAATGTATTATTTCAGAGGCCAAAGAAAGGAGAGAGGCTGTGGAGAAAGAGGAAGCAGTCAGGTCATTGATAAGAAGAGCTGACATGGAGAAGGGGCTAAAAGAGACCTCTGGTTTGGCCACATGGAAGTGGTGATTGGTTTCAATGGACCAATGGGGGTGGATGTCAGGGTGAGAGCATCAGGGAGGTAGGGAAGTGCAGATAAAATGTGCAGACAAATCTATGAAGTATGACTCTGAGAGGGAAGAGAGAATTGAGCGGCATGGGGTCAAGGGAGTTTGGTGCTTCTCATCAATTTATGTAAGAGGTTTTTTAAAAAAAATAAATTAAGGCTATTAGCCCTTAATAATACTTGTTAAAAAATCTCCCAGTTTGTTTCTGGCCTTTAATTTTATTTATGGGATTTCTGACATGAGTCAGATCTATTAATCTTTTCCTTCCAATGCTTTTAAACTTTGAACATCTTTCCCCATCCAACAGTCATATAAATGTTTACCTATATTTTTCTAGTCCAAAATTTTTAACATTTAATTCTTTAATCTATGTGGAATTGGCTTTACCACGAAGTGTGAGATCATGAGCTAAACTGGCTTCTTTTTATTAAATGGTTAACCAGTTGTTCCAGTTGACTTTGTCTTCTTTTTCCCAATTAATGATGATCTTCCTTATCAGTATTAAATGTACATACACATGTACATACACATGGGTTATTTCAGGTAGATTCTCTTTCTGCCAGTTTACAAGGAAGAGCCTCAATGGGGCAAACCAGATGTCTACTTCACTAACTAGCTCAGAAGCCCCAACTAATGGAGGAAGATCTACTCCATAAGGAGCTCATGTCATCATCTAGTACATCTCCCATGGCTTCCCAATCTTCCCATCTTCCTTCCACCACTGTCCCACTCTCATGGCCTGTTGGGCTTTCTTCACTGGGGAGAAAAATGCATCAGCACAGACCTAGTCTCTCCACCACCATACACATTCAAGAACCTCACCATCATCACAGTGAGAACCATACCTTCCCTTTTCCCCTTCCCCTTTTTCCTGAAGACCTTAAGGCTTTGAGGAAATGAAAAATAGATTTACCATATTATTTAACGCAAACTTCCAACTATCATTGTTTAGAATAGGCTGATGCTCGTCAATGAAATGATTTGCCTTCCGTCCTCAATCCAAAGCACTCTGATTTCTGAATTCTTGATTATTTTAAACAACTCTGATACGAAGTGGGAGAGATTAGTTTCCATCCTCAGTGCCAAAGGTATTATGGGAAAGATTAAAACCCTGTAATCATATTTTGACATATACATGAAGGGCTACGCAAAGAGAAGACAAGGAACTCTTAGGCAAAATGCCAGTGACTCTGTGTAAGGTGGGAGTAGAGAGGGCCAGAAAACATGTGTAACTTCTATCAACCAGGAAGTATTGTGGACAGTCTTTAGCATCAAGATGCCCAGCTGACCATGAATTCTGGACATGGCCAAATTACCCTACGATCTAGTCTCTATAGGATCCTTTTCCAAATAGCCCTTTAATCAACAGTAACACTCTAGTCCTTCTCCTTCCCGCCTTTTATTTATGGGAGAGGTAGTGAGGAGAGAAGGGTTAAAGGGAAAAAGAATAAAGATGCTGACAAGTCCTGTCATGGTCTTGAAATTAAACCATAGACATGTTAGTTGTGAAATTGGACTTTGATTTCTTCACTCTTTGAGTCAGCATCCCTGCCCAAAGTTGGGTTACAGATGTTCTAATTTCTTGGAAAATTAAAACCAGAGAAAGAACAAATACCTATCTCTTGTATAAACAATCCATCCATAACCCTATAAATGGCAACAGTACAATAAAACCACAAATGGCCCCCAAATATGCTAACAGGGAGCCTTCCTATCCTTTATCTCAAATCCACGAGTAATGTGTTCCAAGATTGAGTCAGCAAATCTATTAACTGATGCTAGAATATTTCTCACAGGGCTTTGTAATATTTTTAATCTCTTTTAGTTACATTTGGTATTTACTAAGATATTTTTAAGAGTTCTTGCAAGAAAGTGCATCGAGATGCAACATGGGAAACTATTTGGCAAAGATAAGATTTCCTAGAGCTCTGGTACTGATACTTTCGTGTAGATATGACCCTTCAATTTTATCATTAAAATTAATTTAGGGGAAATTTATTATGGTCCAGGGCTTCTGCTATGTGATCGTTTGCAGGACCTTCTGACACAGAGAGGCAGGGGTGTCAGCTTGTACAGACATGTACCTAACAGTAGCCTTTTGGTGTAGAAAGAGAGATGTTCATTTTGAAGCGTCCTTCCATAAAAATGAGCTAAGGCATTTCCAAACTGGAGAGAGACACACCTAGCAAATATATGCCCAAGGACTGACTGGTGTGATATGGCAGGGGTCATGTTCAAATGAAACGGGGTGAAATTCAGGAAACCTTAGTTGGGTCTAGTCTCCTTCCACAATGAGCTGTGTGACCTTGGGAAAGACTTTTTGCCTAGTTGAGTTGCAGCTTTCTCATCTACAAAGTGGTGGAGGTGGAGAGCTGATCTCTTGGGTCTATCGTGGCCTGACATTCTCATTCACGTGGAAGTGCTAGAAGAAAGCGGAGGAGTAGGTTGTGATTGGCTTTGAGAAACATCTCATGTTTTCAGGAATTCCAGACTCATGATGCCCTAAGAACCTCGTTCAGATTCTAATACCCCACTGAAGCAATGGAAGAGCTGAATGAATGGAAAGTTTCCTGTCCAACTATTATATAAATGGGCCAGAGATAGCCCCTGTATATTAAGTGAAAATGCCCCCCCTGTTGTTCACATCTTCACAACAGGCTAGGATCGTTAGCCCAAAGCCCACTGGTGCCAAATTCAAATTTTCATACATCAACTTGCTTTAAATATATTCCAAATAAACATATTTTTAGCTATTTAGAGCCCACCTACTTCACATACGCCATGAAACTATGCCCAACCTGTACCCAACATGTGCTAGCCAGAAATAGGACAAACCCTGTAGCTATAAAAGACTCCAAACTGCTGCTGTTCTTCGGAGCTCTCTGATCCAGAGAAATTCCACCTTGCTGCTGAGTGACATCACCTAGACACATAAGCCCCCTCTCTGATTTCCCCTACTCCCTCACAAGGTTTCTAGCCCTATTTCCCTTCTGGGTGTTGGCCTCATGCCACTGTCTCTGGAAAATCACCAGCTGTGAGGGACTTTCCCTCTCATGCAACCCTGTCCAAGTACCACCCAAATAAAGTTTGTGTGTTAACTGCCTCTCATAAACCTGTCTCTTCCTTAATCAACCCCAAATCCCCAAACTTACCACATCAACCCAACTAAATAAAGTGTTCAAATAGGTTCTGAAGGTATCAAATATGGCCTCCTGCATATCCACAAACAAGAGGAGAGGAGGTTCCCTGCTATTCAGCAACAGCTCAGAGAAATTGAAGAGTTGAGCAAATCTGCTGAAGGTCTAAAGACCTATGGAATGGTCAGTATTTATCCCCAACTCAGGGCAGAGGATCGTTCATGAATTCTTGGGCAAATAGAAAGTGGTCGACTCCTAAGCAAAATGACAGATGGGCCAAAGCTTTCCTCTGAACCCTTCAACATGCATCTCTCCTCTTAGGCCTTCTCCATCTTTAAAGTTTCCAAGATAAAACTTGCTCTCAGCAGTAAGTCTGATTTATATTGGGTTGTGCTGAACTGGAAAGGACCTGTGTGAGCTTGTGGTTAAGAGCACAAACTCTCCAGCCAGACCATCTAGTTAGAATCCCAGCACTGTCATTTACTAGATGTGTAACCCTGGGCAAGTTGCTAATCTCACTATATTTCAGTTCCCTAGCTCATTAGGGTGTTGTGAGAATTTAATTGGACACATTTTATGTGCCCTCTCAGAGTCTCTTGGCCTCATTAGCTCCTCAGCTCTTAGCCTCTCATGGAGACCCCTGGATGCCACCACTGCTGCCACTGTTGATGTCCACAGATGCCTTGGCCCCTCCTAGCTGACTGCCAAGTTCTGACATGACCTCGATTGCCCCCGCAGCAGTGGGAGCTACAGTAGCTCCAGAGTCTGGGCTGACCTGACTGACCTACTGAGGCTCTGCATCCTCCCTCCATGCCAAGACTTAGATAAAGATCGAAGCTACAGCATGTGGCATGTAGCCTCTTCAGAGGCTGCCTGAAGGGGCCAGGTGACACAAACCAGAAGGGCAGGGAATTAGCCCCCCATGCAGCAAATTTTGACCAAAAAGGGATGGAAGATATGGGACGACAGAAAACTTCTTCATTTTTCTTGTTCCCTTGAGGTACAGTTTGATCAGGCACCCTACATGGCTGCATATCTGTCTCACTTCTTTTCTCTCTCACTCTCACTGCCCTGGGATTGTGCAAAAGATTTGCCTTGGGCTCTGTTTTCCGGAGAACTCAAGTTAAATCAGGATGAAAAAAATGGATATATGTAAAGCACCCAGAACTTCACTGTCCGGTATGGTTGCCACTAGCCACATGGGGCGACTGAGCACACGAAATGTGGCTAGTCTGCATTGAGATGTGCTGTGAGTGTAAGATACACACTGGATTTCAAAGACTTGCTGCAAAAAGTGTAAAATATCTCATTATAATTTTACATTAATTACATGTTGAAATGATAATATTTTGGATATACTGGATTAAATAAAATATGTTACTAAAATTGATTTTACCTGGTTTTTTTTTTACTTTTTTAATGTTTATTAGGAAATTTTAAGTTTCACGTTGCTTCCTTATATTTTTATTGGACAGCTCTGACTTAGAACTTATCATGTCACAAACCCCTTAAAGGATGTTAGCCATTTTCATTTTCCTTCCCAAAAGGTTCTAGAGATTTGCCATCAGTAAAACCTAATGATAAAAGGGAATGTGGGAGCAGAAATGGAAATAGATAAGGGAAAAGGGAACAAATATTGATTACGTACCCTTTAGGACTATGTATTATCATCCCTATTTGACAGATGAGGAAATAAAGACTCAAAATAATTTTCCCAAGGTCACAGAAGTATTAAACAACAGAGCTGAGAGTTGAACCCAGGTCTGCTTGACTCCATAGTCTATGCTCCTATCAGTCTACCATGCTGTTGAAGGATTGACTCTAATGGTACAGTTTCAATAAGAAGACAGTGAGATTTTCTGTCATGTGTTAGGGCTTCCTAGAATCCTTCAAATCACCTACACGGGAGGTTATCTACACAAACCAAGTTAAGAGCTGGTGCTGGACAAAAATGTATCTCTCTCTCTCTCTCTCTCTCTCTCTCGCCTCAGGTGCATGGAATTGAATTGGTCAGACACCATAGTCCATGGCACAGGGTCATCAGCCATCCATGAGAGCCCCTCCCTCTTGTTTTGCAGTGTTTTCCCCCATCATGCCCAATCTCAAGCCCATTGCCCATAGGCTCTCAGTCGAGCATATGTAATAGACATCCTTCCACTCTATCCTCAGTATATTTATTTAGATATATGGGTGTCCTTGAAAAATAAGCAGTGTTGTGTGCTAAATCACTTTCTTGTTCCAGTTTATTCCACATTATTTCCTGAAAGCTAATAATATAAATAAATATAGTCCATTGCTTCTGGCAGCTACACTGTATTCCATCATGTGTAACCACCATATTTTACTTACCCATTCCCTAAGGGCAAACACCTATATCACCTCTGACTCCTTTCTTCACCCGTGATGCTGGTATGACCACTGTCATGTGTCTGCTTGGTGAAATTTCGATGGCATAAATAGCCAGGAGTGGGATTTCTAGGGCATACCCCATACACAGTGTTAGCTTTGTCCAGTCATGCCAGCTTGCTGCCACAATGAATACAGTTACACCCACCTGCCAAGCATGAAGTTTCCATTTCTTCCCATCCTCGCCAGCACTTCACAGTACCTGATTTTCTAATATTTGCCAACCTGAAGGGTATCAAGTGATAGCATATTATTTGAATTTATATTTCTCTGCATATTGGTGACAAGAACATCCCTTCATATTCTTATCAGTTTTCCATAGTTGCGTGCCGGATTTTAAGACCTGGTGCCTGGAGCTGCCACCAACACATGCACCTAACTTTTCAAGAAGGCAGGAATGTTTCCCCTCAGAAAGCGGAGACAGCATGGATGAAGTGGAGACAGTCCTATTCTCCCGACTATGTTAATGCTCTGGGCTGACCAAGTACATCAGTTTTCTGCAGATATAACTGCTCTAGGGCTTGGAGATTTGCTTGTGCAATAAAATTTCATGGAATTAAGGTTGGTATTGTGATAAATGTGTCCTCTATTACCTTTTGGGACTATGTTTTAAAGTGAGACAAATGAGAATTGTGGCTGAATGAATCAAGTTTGGCAGTCCTAACAGAGCCACATCCAGGCCAGGGGAGTCAACCCAGGCTATGATGCTTATAAGAAAAAGAAAATCCTTATTCTACTCAAGCAACACAGGATTACAATTTGTTCAAGATGCTTTGGCACTTTATTTAGAATGTAATTCTTAATTCTAATTTCTTTTGATTTGATTTATAAGGGCAAAGGGTTTAGATCAGAACTTTACTTTCATCTTAGAAATTTGAGGATGGGAGAGGTTTATGTTCCAATTTGGGATATTTTAATATTTAGATAATTTTTTATGCTGCTACTTGGGCTTCTCACACATCTCTCAACATGGTTGGGAATCATTTGACAGGAAAATAGAATAGAACATGAATGTGCAGCCTGGAATATAGATGTGACCTGGTGTGAAATTAATGAAAACACTCTCCGTATTCATTTCAGATCCTTCTAGGGGTAAAATTGATGGCAGAGAACAGAAGTTAGGTTTTGTGGGAGGAGGGCCACACTGATAAACTTCTCACCTCCTTCCCTGAGGGGGTAAGTCATAGCTAAGAGTCCAATCTAATATGTTAATAGAATAAAACACTGGAGGACGTTGCAAGGGCCTCCAGACCCCTCCCTAATGTTTCCATGAGGCAACTGCCAGCTGCCCTCTGCCTTGTTCACTAAGCCCTGGGGGTGGTGAGCAGGAAGGAGGTGCGATTCAGTTGATGAGGGTAATTCAAGGAAGTGAGTATGCTCAGCTCAGGCCCTTCTGGGTTTTTCTCTTTCTCTTTCTTTCTCTCTCCTTCTGCCAAGAGGTAATATGCCTGCCTCTGAAGAAGATGCCTGCGAATGTACAGCTCTGCCTGGATGTGGATAATGAAGTGGAGGAAGTGTTAGAAGCTCAGAAGGTCCCAGATACAAGTCATGTACTCTTATCCAGATTTTACCAGTAAAAAGGATGGCATTTGGATCCCTATCTGGCCAATACCTCAGTCTACCTCTCAATTCATTTGGAACTTGGGAGAGGAAGAGAGGAGTACGGCATACCTTATTTTATTGTGCCTCCTTTATTGTGCTTCACAGATGTTGTGTGTTTTACAAATTGAAGGTTTGTGGCAACCCTGCATCGACTAAGTTTATTGGTGCCATTTCTCCAATGGCATGTGCTCACTTTGTGTTTCCATGTCACATTTCGGTAATTCTCAACATATTTCAAACTTTTTCATTATTGTTATATCTGTTATTGTGATCTGTGATCAGTGACCTTTGATGTTACTATTGTAATTGTTTTGGGGTGCTATGAACTGTGCCCATATCAAATGACAGACTTCATTGATAAATGTGTGTTCTAACTGCTCCACTGATCAGCCATCCCCACCTCTCTCCCTCTTCTTGGGCCTCCTTATTCCCTGAGACACAATATTGAAGTTAGGCCAATTTATAACCCTATAATGGCCTCTTAGTGTTCAAGTGAAAGGAAGAGTCACACATCTCTCACTTGCAATCAAAAGCTAGAAATGATTAAGCTTAGTGAGGAAGGCATGTCGGAAACTGAGTTGTGCCAAACGGTTAGCCAAGTTGTGAATGCAAAGGAAAAGTTCTTGAAGGAAACCAAAATTGCTACTCGAGTGAACATAAGATGTGATGATAAGAAAGTGAAACAGCGTTATTACTGACATGGAAGAAGTTTGAGTGGTCTGGATAGAAGATCAAACCAGGCACAACATTCCCTTAAGCCAAAGCCTAATCCAGAGCGAGGCCTTAATTCTCTTCAATTTTGTGAAGGCTGAGAGAGGTGAGGAAGCTGCAGAAGAAAAGCTGGAAGTGAGCAGAGGTTGGTTCATGAGGTTTAAGGAAAAAAGCTCTCTCCATAACAGAAAAGTGCAAGATGAAGCAGCAAGTGCTGATATATAAGCTGCAGCAAGTCATCCAGAAGATTCAGCTTAGATTATTGACGAAGGTAGCTACACTAAACAACAGATTTTCAATGTAGATGAAATAACCTTCTATTAAAGAAAATGCCATGTAAGACTTTCATAGCTAGAGAGGAGAAGTCAATACCTGGCTTCAAAGCTTTAAAGGACAGGCTGACTTTCTTATTAGGGGCTCATGCAGCTGGGGACTTTAAGTTGAAGCCGATACTCATTTACGGTTCTGAAAATCCTAGGGCCCTTAAGAATCATGCTAAATCTACTGTGCCTGTGCTCTAGATATAGAACAACAAAGCCTGGATGATAGCACGTCTGTTTATAGAATGGTTTACTGTTGAGACTTATTGCTCAGAAAAAAAGATTCCTTTCAAAATATTCCTGCTCATTAATAAGTCACCTGATCACCAAGAGCTCTGCTGGAAATGTGTAAGGGGATTAATTTTGTTTTCATGCCTGTTAATACAACATCCATTCTGCAGCCCATGGATCAAGGAGTAATTTTGACTTTCAAGTCTTATTATTTATACATTTCTGTAAGGTTATAGTTGCTATAGGTGCTGATTCCTCTGATGGATCCAAGCAAAGTAAACTGAAAACCTTTTGGAAAGGATTCAACATTCTAGGCACCATTAAGAACATTTGTCATTCATGGGAAGGGGTCAAAACATCAACATTAACAGGAGTTTTGAAGAAGTTGATTCCAACCCTCATGAATGACCTTGAGGGGTTCAAGACTTCAGTGGAGGAAGTAACTGCAGATGTGGTGGAAATAGCAACAGAACTAGAATTAGAAGTGGAGCCTGAGGTGTGACTGAATTGCTGCAATCTCATGATAAAACTTGAATGGATGAGGAGTTGCTTCTTATGGATGAGCAAAGAAAGCGGTTTCTTTCTTTTTGAGGGGGGGGGCCCTCTCTGTTCTTGCTTTCTTTTCTTTCTTTCTTTTTTTTATTTGATTTCAAAATATTAAAGGGGTACAGATGTTTTTTATAAATGGCTTCGGTCAGGGCTATAAATGTGCCCATCACGTGAATAGTGTTCATTGTACCCTTCAGGTGGGTGTTTGCCCTTTCCTTCCTCTCCCCTCCCCCCTGCTTGATTTCCAATGACTTTTACTTTCCTCTGTGTACTTGCGTGCCCATCGGTTAGTTCTAATTTATTAGAGAGTATATGGGAAAGTGGTTTCTTGAGATGGAATCTACTCCTGGTGAAGTTACTGTAAGCACTGTGAAGCACTGTGGAAATGACAACAAAGGATTTAGAATATTACATAAACTTAGTTGATAAAGCAGTGGCAGGCTTTGAGAGGATGGATTCTAATTTTGAAAGAAATTCTACTGTGGGTAAAATGCTATCAAACAGCATCACATGCCACAGAGAAATCTTTCATGAAAGGAAGAGTCAATGAATGTGGCAAACTTCATTGTTGTCTTATGTTAAGAAGTTGCCACAGCCACCCCAGCCTTCAGCAACCACTACCCAGATTACTCCTCTCTGGAGGCTCAGATGATCGTTAGCATTTTTTAGCAATAAAGTCTTTTTAATTAAGGTATGCACATATTCTTGGACATAATGATATTGTACACTTAATAGACTATAGCATAGTGTAAACATAACTTTTATATGCACTGGGAAACCCAAACATTTGTGTGGCTGCCTTTATTACAATATTCACTTCATTACGGTGGCCTGGAACTGAACCCACAATATCCCAATGTATGCTTGTGTTGTCTTTTTGTCTTCTCCTCAACCTCAACTCCCTACATTTCACTTCTACCAAATTCTAGGCCCTCTTCTATGTACTGGTTTGCTTTTGTCTGGCTGACAGACTCTGTCAATTAAAACCTATGAAAACATTTAATGACAGTCACCAGATCTCTTGCTCAAAACTTCTTTTGGACTGATAAGTAACAGATGGCCTCAAATCAGTATCTGATGCTGGGAAAATCCACCAGCCAAGTGTCGGTAGTTACTCAGAGACGCTCAAAGTCTCCCAAGACAGATGAAAACTGACTCCTGACAAACAGCTGCCACAGCCAGGAGTGGAGGCTGCTGGAGAAAAGAATCTGGCCGGGAGGACTCCATTGGCAGAAACTCTTAAGTGAGGATGGGGGAGAGCAGTCTATAAGAAAACTGGTTGAGACAGGGTGGAAAGGCACAGAAATCAATGTTAAAGGAACCAAGATAGAGAAGAAAAGGTCGGGTTATTTTTCTTTCTCCTTTTCACAGCCCAGCTCTCCCCCTCTTGAGGATGGATCACTTCCTTGTAATGAGAGAATAACGGGTGGGGGTGGGATGGGGAAGCCAGCATTGTTCTTAGATCCCAGACATGAGAGGAAAATTAACCAGAGGCAGGTGTTTGAAGGTGGTGGGAAAGAAGAGCCTTGTTCTGGACTTCAAATTGGCTTCCTTTATAAGGAAGCATTTAAATTTCTCCAATTGCTATTTAGTTGGTCCAGGAAGGAAAAATTACAGCCATCATGGCTTCCTTCCATAATGTTAAAAATGATCATCTATATGAAAGCAAAGAGAGCAAAGGGGGCTTTAAGATTTCATAAAATAGAGGTAAATTATCATTGTTTTATTTCTCAATGAACCTGGATGAGCTGGACTTTAATCAAATCACGTTGCATTCCAAATGTAACAGCTATATTCTCAACATGAAAGACTCTAATTGATGGCGACAGGAGAGCATCGTATCTGAGAATTTCGTTTAGTTTTTTGGCTCAGGGAGGTAGGTAAAAGGCAGAGGATGCAGAAAAGCCGTTACCCCAGGTGAAACATCATTGGTGTATTCAAGATATTTCTAAAGACAAAAGAGAATAAACTTCAAAAGTCTGAAAAACAAAACCAGGGGGTGGGGGTGGCAGGCAAAGTACCAGACAAATTTCACATGGGAAAGAAAAAACTATTCTAATTTTCATACTTACAAAACTAAACATGTACTTTCAAGGCCTTCTTAAAGCATTGGTTTATTCCACTGGACACTATTTCACATCTCTGTGCAGAAACACCTCTACTCCTGCTGTCTCATGCACTGTCTAGACTTTCCGTCCTTCTTTGCCAGGTCAGTTCTCTCCTTTAGACTTAGGCCTGCTTTTCTTGGACCTCCAGATTGGACTGAGCCTTCTATTCTGCCTGCCCACTAATCCTCTGTGTTTACTAGTCTGCTGACTCGCCACAGTGCACTCATGCTATCGGTTGATGCGAGCCCCCTTTGCTCTCTTTGCTTTCATATAGATGATCATTTTTAACATTATGGAAGGAAGCCATGATGGCCATAATTTTTCTTTCCTGGACCAACTAAACAGCAATTGGGGAAATTTACATGCTTCCTTACAAAGGAAGCCGTTTTGAGGACCGTATGTCTGTCCCTTCCATTGCACCCTCCCAGCTCCCTAATTTTTTCATCTTTTCCCTTCATACCTTCACAGGGTCTTGCGCACAGTACATGTCTGCTGATCTCATCCAAACTATAAGGTCATACCTTACTAGGATACCTTCCCAGGAAATCCTTCCAATTCCCCATGGCCATGTGGAAGTCCTTCCAGGAATGGCAGGTCTGCCAGTTTCCTCATCTCATTTCACTAAGCCAAGGGAATACTTAAACAGCCCCTGGATCTGCAATGGATGGTGAAAAGGATTCCTTGTGGTTTAAGACCACATCATGCTCCTCCTTTAGTAAAGTAGTTACTATCAATGATTTAGAGTCCATTTGACTTAAAAATTTGAAACACTTGGCTATCTCAGAGTACCCATACCTGTCCAGAGGAGTAGAATTCTTTTTGTAAAAACAGATTTATGGAGGCATAATTTGAAACTTCTAAAACTTTGAGTAATCAGAATTATATCTGACACTGAATTTGCTCATCACATTTAGTGTGAGTATGGCCGAATTACTCAAAAGCTATGTGATCCCAAGGATTTGTGCCTTGGTCAAAATAAGGACAGTGTTTGCAGCATGGCTTTATATATGCCAATGCCAGTTTTTAAAATATTGACCTTTACCTCACTTATATCCACAAGATCTCAGCTTTTAATATAACGTGCAAGAGTCTAAAGACAGCTCTTTGAAGCTGTCTTGTATTTTTTTGCTGTGGTTAGAAAAAATATGTAATGTGTTCCTGAGGAAAGACTTATTATGTCCTAAAAGTATAAGCAATGACAGCCATAGAAATAATTACGTTGATATGGTAAAGTGTCCGCTCACCTTTATTGAAGGTGACACCTTGGTTTTTTTATAGCTTTCATTATGCTCTTAGTCTAAATTTCCCAGTTAATTTATAATCCTGATCACTAGAGCCAAGTACGTTTGAATGGCACAGGATGTAACTCTGGTTTTAAAATGCACCTATCCATTCCTTATTTACTGGCAGAAGAGGGCTTGTCAACACCACTGGAAGGTACTTTCTAGGTGATTGGGTCAGCAAGGACATCTTGAAAGAATAAGAACATCTGCCACCCTTTGTGCACACCAAGAATGGTATTTCAGGGGTGAGTGGGCTGCCCTGGGCAAGAGCAACCTTTTGTACAGCTGATTTGAGCAGATCCTGACCGTTGTTTATCTGAACATTCCTAACTGCAAATAAAGTGCCAACTATGGCTGCCTACCACAGGACAAGTGCTTTGAAGATACTGGGTACATTTCTTTTGTGTCCTCCTATTTACTAAACAAGACTAACAGACCTAATTGTGCCCATCCTCAACACTGAGTCAGAGCCAAATTTTACACTTGCCTGTGGAATGATGTGACCATCTGCTTAGGCTACGTGGCCTGTGTCGGTCTGGTCCTATAGAATGAACTCCCTCATGAAATTTGAGATGAGATAGGACAGCACACAGCACGCTGGGGGCTTAACCTCAAGCCCCGCTATCTAAGTCCCTGGGAGAGAGAGGTGCAGGAATATACATATGGCCAATGTCAGCCTTAGGCACAATCCAGGAGTAGACAAACCTGGTCTTGGATTTTTCTTCATCCCCCTGTTTTGCATCATTTCCTTCCTTTTGACCTGGGGCAAATCCAGCAGTATCTGGCTGCCTACACAGCCCTCTATCTCGATCCCCAGGTGGTTACTGTGCTCTTACTGTCCACGCCTTTTGAACAAGCCATTACAAGACATGATCCTTGCCCCTCTCTTTTCTTTCTTTCTCTCCCTCCCTCCATCCACGCAAGCAGAATTGCTTCTTCCCCCTCTGGACTATCATGGAATGTTCACGCAGTGCTGTTTAGTGTTTCCTGTGCCACATTATATCTGATGTTTGCTGGTTTCTCTCCCCAGATAGGCTGTGAGCTTTTCTGAGGTCAGAGGTTGTTATCTTACTGACATCGTATCTCTAGGGCACTGCACAATGTGCATACAGCAGGTGTCTAATAGGAATCATGGAGGAATGGGACATGTAAAGTAAATGCTGTCAGTCTAAAAATCTCATGGGTTATGAAGATGAGATGGCTGCGTGGATCTGGGCAGAAGTCAAGATGCTTGTGAGCCAGGACAGCTGAGAAGGCTGCACTGGAGAGAGGGGACCTGGGTTGACCTCGGTTACTAGTACCAAGGGGACACAGATGGTGAAATCCTCACCTCCAGTTTTCTACAATACTTTGCAATATGCTCTGTTTTCCCCTTCACCCTGTGTCAAAAGGAAACCAGGAAGCTCTCTGTCTCATGCTATCTCCTTTCCTTTCTTCCCCCACCTACCCATTAAAATACACTTATTTAAAGTACCAAAAGAGAAATTCAGCCAGAATACACTAGGGTGACTGTGAATTTCTTAGGTGGAACTTTTTAAAGCATTTTTCATAGCATCTAATTAAATATGAACCATAAAAGAAAAAAATCAATGGAAATAATCAGTAGAGAATGGAATTATTATCACAAAGAAACATAAATTGTATCATTAAAAATCTTGGATTCCTAAAATGACCGAATCATATTAGGTTTCTATTAACAGAAACTGCCTCAAAGAGATAACGGCCATCCATTTTTTTAAATGCCCATTTAATGTTGAATTTAACATTAAATATTACAGGATTTTCTCAGCTCTTTTATATTTGTATCTATTTTTCTTACACTGAAAATCTTGATTCTTAAAAACATTAACAAATTGACTCATTTGTTTTACTTCATAATATACATACAATTGTTATGGAATTATAATACCAACACTAACAATAAAACCACAGAGTGAGGTTTAAAATTTTTGTGGGTTTTTTTTGTCTTTAGAATATATCCCACTAAAAATGTACAATCAGAGAGCTACGTTTAAAAGCTCTTAAAATAAATGTTTTCTCTGTGTGGTTATGTTGATAATATCTTTATACCAATTTTTGGTTCTTCATTTATTTCTAGTTATTTGATTTTAAGATTTTTTTCCTTTTCTGGTTTACTCGATGTTTTAAATATGTAAGTATTTACGTCTTTCAAAAGTAAAACTAAAATGATATACTAAGAGAAGTCTCAGGTCCATCCTAATCCCCCCGCCCTTACCCCAAGGGGAACATTTGTTAAATATCCAGTTTTTAAATTTATCAAGAGCACTCTGATTTATAAATAAAATAAATTAAAAGAGAGGCCTTTGGAAAGGAGAATTCCTTCCTGGGCAAGTGTTGTTTCCCTTTGCTTGCTCTCTGGGACAGCTGGAGCCTGTTATCTCAAGCTCCCCTTGTCAGAAATCCAGTGCCCCTCACACCTCTGCCATTAGAATATCTGTTATTCCCCCGCCCCCAGCTAGATCCATAAACTTGCTGGAATACTTCAAAGGCAAAAAAAAAAAAAAAAAAAGTGTGCGTATATGCTACCTGCTTTCGTGATTTAATGGTTTTTTAAATGCTACTTTGAGAAGTTGTTCTTCTGAGCTTGGGAAGGAAAAAGCACCTCCGGTGGGAGGGGCCCAGCTCTCTCCATGTCACAAAGTGACCAGAAGCAAACTCATGAAGGCAGGTGAGGGCAGGAGCTCCATTTAAAATGTGCCTGATGTAATCAAAGAAGTCACATTTCCCCTGAAATAGGAAATGTTCTGAGTTTACTATTAATAACGTGCAAAAGTGTTCTAAGTTTACTATGCAGTATTATGATTGCCAAAAACCCACTGCCGTTTGGATGTGCTATAAAAGTATTTCCATGAGGGCCACATAAAGTATATTTTTTAATCAAATTAAAGTAAAAGGGATATGGACAAAGTTATATTTTGTTGATAAAGTGTTCTAAATAACATCTTGCCCCTGAAATCTCCTGGATGAAGACGAAAGCTAGAAAATGTTGTTGGCAGCTACTTCTCTCTAGCTCTGGTACACGAAAAAGTGTGTGTGTTCACCAATGGCCTGCCCTATCCCGGAGCCCCCATCAGCTCTCCACACTGGAGGTGATCATCACAGGCTTGATCATAAATCGTGTGTCAGCCCACAACCAACACAGGCTGATTAGCAGGTAGGTTGCTTTCTGGCTGGGAGAGAATTGCCCAAGGGACTTGGGGGTCTTCCAATGCTTGTAGAGCTAAACCAAGGCAAGGGAGGGGAGATATGTGGTAGAAACACCTAGAAAGCTGGCAAGTAGGTCCATTATTCTAGAGATCGAGCCATGCCCTGAAAAGCCACATGGACAAAGTTAAAGCAGATAAGATGACACCTATCTGTGGACCCCAGGGGGAACCACAAGCCTCCAAGCCTCTGGCCACCATTGCTGTCATTGTCTGAATTGAAGAAACCTGCAGGGAACAATGTAGGTCTTGCAAAAACAGTTCACATTTAAAGAAAAAAAATCAATCTGATTTTTATTTCTCTACGTCCTAATCCCCTAAACAATTTAACATGTAATTTAGCTAATTTTATTGTTCTCTTAATTTTTGAGTAAGCTCATTTTAAGCTCATTTCAATCCTTCTTAATCCCTATATTGTCTATATTCTTACTACTTTACCTTAGTTTCTCTTATTCCAGCATTTTAATCATTTCATTTATTCATTTGAAAATATTTATTCATCATCTTTTATGTATGTTTCAGGTGCTAAGGGCACACAGTAAGAGCTGAGTGAATTACATTGTAATGTAAATGTTTAAAAACATTTTAATGTTTGGCAAACTACTTTGGAAATTAAATTTTTAAAAACTTAGCTATCATCCAATACATGAAAATTGTATTCATCTGCCCATCAGAAGGAACATTATTTTTGTTATGTCTGTAGGACACATGAACACAACGCAAAGCTTTTTCATGGAAGTAAAAATAGCAACCACCTATGAAGAGCTCACTCTGCACCAGTTCTTAGTACTTTACATATATTAACCAATTTAATCCTCCCAACAACCCTCTGAGCTGGGTCATTATGATTAGTACTTTACATATATTAACCAATTTAATCCTCCCAACAACCCTCTGAGCTGGGTCATTATGATTATCTCCATTTTACAGATGAGAAAACAGAGGCCCGGCGAGGTTAAGTGACTTCTCCAGAGTGAGTCAGTGGTGGAGCTGGCCTTGAACCAAGGCTATCTGGCTCCAGATTGCCTTTCTCTGATCCCAGTGGGGCTGAGGCCTCCTCAAGGTTTGCATCTGACAACAGAATTTAAACAGCAAGAGGCAAGTAGAGGCGTTTTTTTGGAAAAAGAATTGTGTTCCAAAGAGAGCTGGTAATAAATATTGCTGATTGGCTGACTGATAAGGATGGAATGAGGTTTGGAGAATTTCGTACTCTCATGAAATAAACATGTGATTTTGACCTTCCAGAAGTGACAGAAACTATTCAAACTATCCCATTTTTATATTTTCTCCCCTTTCAGCCTTCACTTTAAACTGTTCTGTCCTGGCAGAATCTTGCTCAAAATTGGCTCTGGCTCTCCAAAGACTGAATAAATGCTCAGACACATACAACCTGGGAAACAGGCATACATCCACCTTTGGGAATATCAAAAAGACAAGTGTTGTCGCTCATAAAGGCATATGGCATCTTGCACAAAATCCCCTCACATTTTTTTGTGGATGTAGGGACTAAAGTTCTGAAAGGTTAAATAAGATTTGTCAAAAGCTGCAGAACCAGACCATTTAACACCTTCTATAGGAGCCTAATCAAACTATTCTCAAGATGGGTAAACTGCTGCGTCTTGGATCCCACGCCCATGCGTGTTACAAAGAGTGGCCTCTAGACCACAGCCTCAGCAGGCATCACCTGGGAGCCTGTAAAAAATGCAGAATCTCAGACCCCGCTACAGACCTGCCGAATCAGAATCTGCATTTTATCAAGACCCTTGGGTAATCCACGTAAATATTAAAGTCGGAGAAGCACTGGAATGAGTGGTCACTAATTCCACTTCCACTCATTGCTAATTCCAACTAGATATTTTAGTTGCAGCGAGGGGAGCTGTTGATTCTATATTGGTTATAAATACATTAATCTCTTGAAAGGTATATTCTCAGCCTCACCTCATAATTTAACTTAAAATTATTTTCCTGATACAAAACAATCTTCAGATTGTTTTTATGGTAGATCTATACATTTTAAGACCCAGTCATTCCTTGGTGAGCAAAACTATGTTTCTTATGAGACCTACACAGAAATGGCCAATCACCCCCCCCCATCTTTACAATGACTCACACTAGTGTCCTTTCTTCAAGGCACATTAACTACCTTTCTAAATTGCAGCAAATCCATTTAGCATAGACTGCAGACACAAATCTCAGCCCAGCTCCTGCTCCTGCTTGAGTTACCATGAAGTAATCAAAATAATAATAACAGCTACCACTTATGTGGTGTTTACAACATGTCTGGTGCTATTCTGAGAGTTTAATGTATTAAAAAAGTCACTTAATCCTCGCAGAAACCCTACTTTATGGATGAGGAAACTGAGGCACAGAGAGGTTAAGTGGCTTGCTCAAGGCCACACAGCCAGTTCATGGGAGGGATTCTAACCCAGGCATTCTGTCTCCAGAGTCCAAGCCAGTAACCACGAAATCCAAATTAATGCTGCCCAAGGTTCCAAGAGGCCTTATTATTAAAATGCTCTCATAATAATGATTTATCATTTACTTAGGAGAATATGATTCACTTCAGAGATTTTACTTGACAAAAAGAAATAATAGAGGCTTGCAGCTACTAAGACATTATTTTACAAAGTTAAAACATCACCTCAGGTCTCTAATCCTTGGTCGTGATTGCAAGACTACATGGTCTGCTGCTTGAAAGTGCTTTAAAATATCCTGATTGGACCTGGAACCACCTCCAACCTTAAAATTGTCTTATGTTTTCTATAAATGAGAAGCAATTGTAAACTCTAAGGATTCATGATATTGCTGGCTTTGCTTATCTACGAAATCACTGGTCTGATTTCTCTTTTTAGCTCCTGACAGCTCAACAATTTTTCTAAATGAAATCTTATGGACAATTTCAAATACGCAACCGGGCAAAGTCTTGTGCTCTGGTGGAAGTGGAGGGGGGGACCTCCTGACCTCACTATTCACGTGGCTCAATATCCCCTGAAGGCATGTCCCCAGAACCCTAGAGTCCTGGGAACACGGAATGAAAAACACCATGTGAGACACAGTGAGCAGCTTCACATCTGCATTAACTCAGCTCCCCTTAGACCTCTCTGCCTGACACTACACCCAAGCACGTCCTTTGGCCTCACACCAGGAAGGCCTCACAGGATCTGAACTCTCCTCTGCGGGAGCTGAAGAGAAGGAAACTTTGCAAACAGATCAAAAAGGGCACTCGCTGCCCAGTGCTTGGCGAAATAGAAACAGTTCCCAGGAACACAACAGAGGTTTGTTTCCAACAGCAAAATAAGCAATAGATCTGTCAGGCGTGTGGACAGCAGTCAGATATGCTTAATAGGGAGCAAACTTTGATTTTTTTTCCTTCAATTACTTCTGTTTGCATTAGAAACACAAAGCAAAATAATACATACACCTAGGCATGGTATAGGTAAAGGACTGTGGTTATAGTGCAGGGAAATACAAAAACTGTAAGTCTCAACCGATAGTCATGACCTCTCTGTTAACTATGCAATGCATCCCACTGAGTGGCTGGTTAGTAGTCACTGCCAAGCCCTTATCCCTGGGGATGCACATTAAAAAATTAAAATTTACATAAGTTAGTATTTAAAATAGTTTTAAGTGCTGGTTGACCACTGGGAGAATGGCAAAGCAGCTCCCAATATCTTAATGCTCTCAATGCCAGGTGCCATGTGTGGTACTTGATGTCAAGGCCCCAACCAGATCGTCTCGGATCCCTTTTAACCATTTCTGTGCCCTGTAGCCCAAAGCTGATGGCAATAACCAATGTCTGTGGGTGAGGAAACATGAAAGCCCAGCTCCCTTGCCCATGGTGGGTCAGGACAACTCTGAGGCATACTGATCCTCCCCAGTCCCCTGCAGGATCAAGCAGAAGCCACTCTCTTTGGACTTTGCCTGAGATGGCACCCTTGCTTGGCTTCCTCCCCTACCTTGTCCTGGTTCCTTTCACATTTTCCCAGGAGCACTTGCTTAAAAAGCACTTGCATAGGAATCCTCATCTCAGGGTCTGCTTCTGGGAAACCCAACCTAAGAGAGCACACTACCCAGCTCACCATTACCTCAAACTGGTTGGTGTGAGGAATCTTAGCCTCTCCAGGAGCAGTCCTGGTGTGCAATTAACACAGTGCTTGCCACACCCCTCTCCTCCCACAAATATGTCCATAATCTTTAGCCTAAGTTTATCTCATTTGATCAAAAAGGTGGGACCCTTAACCTAAACGGTATAAAGTCTCAGTTGAGAAGAATGTATAGGGCGTGTTATGTATGGACTAAATAAATAATGGTCAACTTAATTTTTAAAAATAAACTTTCTATAGTGTAGTAACATGCTTCCCTTACTAAGATAGGCATAAGTAATTTACATAATTCTTTGAGAAGTGCCATTGGTCTTGCTTTTTGATTTTTTTTAAAGGTTTGATCTTGCAGTACCAAGGAGCTATAATTAAAAGCATAAAATTATACTATAAATGAAAGGAATTGGGCTAAATCAGCACACATATTAAGATGTATCTTGAAAATTGGTTTTTGACTAAATTCTTATATAGGCTTGCTTTCTTATAATTCTCTAACTTTATGGGTTTTCATGCAGCAGAAAAATTTCTGGGTTCCCTTAGGTTGGACTTATTCTGATACTTATGAAGCAAGTCCAACCCAAGGGATGTGAATTATGATAAACCCAATGAGAGTTAGCGACCCAGAAGGGGCCAGCCTTATGTCACGGCACAACTCAGGTTTCATAGACACACATAGCGTGGCTTACCTTTATTCCCATGGCTTCTCCAGAAATGACAGCAATTGTCACACCATCTTTACTGGGTTTGGGGATCTCTTCACTTTTCAGTTCCTGGTACTGAGGTTCCACCATCTTCTCTGAGCTCCTCAAATTAACCCACAGTTGTAGGCCATGGGCTGGCTCCTCTGAGCAAGGCATCTCGGCGTGCAGGATGCCCCGGCCTGCAGTCATCCACTGCAAACACCAAACCAACAAAAAGGAAAGCTAACTGTGCCCCCAACAAGTCTGCAGGTGGAACAAATTACAACACTGTTGCTAAGTAAGGCATGGACAGGTGCTGCTGTCAGAGTCCCTGGGCATCCGGAGGAATAACAAATATCGATGACGACTGCTGGAGCCCTTTCCAGTTTTCCAGATGCTTCCTATGCTTCCTCATTTGAAATCATTGCATCAGAACTGGA
Source organism: Indri indri (assembly GCA_004363605.1). Classification (NCBI taxonomy): domain Eukaryota; kingdom Metazoa; phylum Chordata; class Mammalia; order Primates; family Indriidae; genus Indri; species Indri indri. The sequence continues at coordinate 24,560 of RJWJ010007837.1, read as the reverse complement.
ATTCCTACAAATGGAAGAATACCTTCTTTGATATCCCTGAGTCTTAGATTGAGTTTTAAGATGGAAAGCTGCAGGTAGCTTTGAGAAAGGCAGGATTAGGCAGGGGAAGAAGCCAACCAGCAGTGCAGTTAAAACAGAGGCCTTAGCCAGTCCTACGTGGAGTTGGGATGAACCTTCAAAATTGTCCCAACTTGAAGCAAGGTGGCCAAGTTTTTACACCTCCACATCAGCAAGCCATTCACTGTGGGCCACCCCCAAGTGGAAAGCACAACTTTGGGAGAGGCAATTCCCTGCTGCAGAGGGCAGGTCCCAGGGAAGGACGCAGCTGTGAGCCTCAGTAGCCAGTATTCCCAGCAGCTGGAGGACACACGTGTGAGCCTAAATACACCATTGGAGGCCCCCAGTATCCACTACACTGTAGATGGCTGACTTGTCTCTCTGCTTACTCAATTCCGGTAATGGAGTCCTCACTACTTGGAGAAATGATTATTGCCTCCAGGTTGTACATATTCTTCAAGTGTTTGTCTATTTTTTTATTAAAAGCATAGTTGGGAGCCAGTCCCAGACACTAATCTCAGAATCTGGGGATGAAGGGATGGATCACGTTAGATGCGTTTCCTGCCTGTCTTAGCGTGGGTTCTCCCACAGAAGATCCTGAGCCAAGGACTTCAGTGCAGGTAGTTTATTTGGAAAGTGATGCTGAAAGCACAAGTGAGCGAGTAGGTAAGAGTGAGACAGGCAAGGGAGAAAGCCAAAGAGGAGTGTGAACGAACAGGTTACATCTGTGAACCCCTGGGGCTCAATGCCACTGGGAACCATGCAGATGCACTTTAGAATTGTTGCATGGAGGAGGGAAGAAGCAAAGGTATTCAGACTGTGATTCCCGCCCCTCACTGCGCAGGAGTTCCCATGGGAGTGTTAAATCCCCAGCACATCCAGGCGGCCCAGCACACGGGCTGGAGGAAGCCCTCAGGCAGAGTAGCTGAGACGTGCTGCTGTGTGCACACATGGGGACCATCGCCGCCTGAACTCAAAGGTGGGCCAAGGGGCTAGGAGGCAGGCTACCAGCAGCATCTTCCACACAGCCCTTGTGGGGAGAAAAATCCTTAAATGAACAATTAAACAAATAATTATTGCCGTTACGATTGCACTTGGTGCTGTGAAGAATGCCGGGGTTCTGTAAGTACGTGAAGCAGTCTGCTCCATTCAAGGCAGCTTACCTGAGGGTGCAGCCTTCAGGCTGAGATCCAAACAAGGAGTAAGAACTGACCAGGGGAAGGGGAAGAGGAAGAGGATTCAGTGCAAAGGCAACAACAGCATGTTAAAAAAGAGTTTGAGACAAGAATGAGCATTACTAGTTCCAAGATCAGAAAGAAGGTCAATGCGTATTTTGGAGATTTCTTTCTTTTGGTAAGTCTAAATAGATTTGCCTCTCTCTTCTATTTGAAAAGGTTTGTTAAAGCTTCTGATGTAGGGGTTGGCAAACTATAGCCTAAGGGCCCAATGCAGCTTGCCAGCTGTTTTTGTAAAGGTTTACAGGCACACATACACACACACATGCCCATTCGCTGGCGTACTGTCTGTGGCTGCTTTCACGATACAATAACAGGGTTGAGAAGTTGCAACAGAGAACACATGGCCCCCAAAGCCTATTTGGCCACTATAGAAAAAATGTGTTGACCCTGCTCTAATACAAGGTAGATCTAAACACCCTCTCATGCTGCATTTCTTCTGTTTGATGATAGAGAGCTACTGGTGTCCTTCAAAGACATCCTCCAATTTTTAAGCATTTTCCTGTTCCATTGACAGTTTTCTTCATATTTTCAGTACCTTGGTTATCCTTTTTAGACATAAGCTAGTTTGGCAATATCTTTCTTAAAATGGCCCACCTATTGGATTTGGCAGCCCACCCATTTACTAGCTCTGAGCCCATGGGCATCCTTTTTTAAATCTCCATTCCCTAGTTTTTAAAATAAGATAAAAAACAGTACTTATCTCAAAGAGATCATGTATATGAAAGCACTGAATAAACTGAAAGGCACTATGCAATCATCATCCTAATCAAATGTGAAATTATAATGGTAGAACAAGTGTTGACCAGCACCTCACATGGATGGCGGCTGAGGCAGCCCGATGGTGCAGATGGCAGAAGTCACCACGAACTACCATGATCAGGACACCTCCAGTCATCATATCTACCCTTGTAGGCAGTCTCCATTTCACATTGTGCTCCAGTGAGAGATTACTGTTGACTTTTCACCATGACTCTTTGTTCTTTTGGTTTTTTGTCTTTAAATTCAATGAACATGAGTTCATTGAAATAACATGATTCGAATATGTGCATTTATCATTCCACTATATATACGTGTGTGTGTGTGTGTGTGTGTGTGTGTATAAAATCCCAGAAAAGTATTTGATATAGAGTTCAGACTTACAAAACTGGAAAAGATGACCCGAACATTTTGAGGGATTTTAGTTGTAACACGTCTCAGACAAAACTAGAATGGTGGAAGAGTTTGGGTCATTGTCTTAAGTGACAACACCTAACTCTGCAAATGAGTTGGAAGAGAAATAATAAACTGTCTCAAATGCAGCAGAGAAGTCAAGAATGAGGAGAATGAAACAGTCACTGAATTTGCTAATTGGGACATCACAAGTGATCATTATCTGAATGGCTTCAGTAAAGATTTGCAAGTGGTATGCTGAGAAGCTAACCCTAATTTCAGTGAGTGGGGGACAAAAGGGAAGATGAGAAAGTTGAGACAGTCACTCTTTGTTACTCTTTTGAGAAATGTAAGAAGACTAGATGGAAACTAAAAAGTGAAGGGTTGAGGAAAATGTGAAAAAGGAATACAAGAGACCTGTGCAGGTTTCCAGGCTGAGTGGAAGGATTTGTAGAAAAGGGCAGGTCAAGGACATAATGGAGAGAGGGTAGAAAGGGTTAGTGTACTAGAATTGGGACCAAGCATGCACACTCAAACACTAAACCACCAGCAATTCTTTGTCCTTGGCCATACCTGCAGGTCTCCTGGGTTCATTTTACCAACGTGTCCACAGAAGTCTTCATGGGCCATGCTGCCCCCTTCCAGGAGATAAGATACCTTTAAAACAAAAGCAAAAAATAGGTACTTTGCCCATTTTTTAATTGGGTTATTTGGGGGGGTTGTTGTTGTTATTAACTTATATGACTTCCTTGTGTATTTTGGATATTAACCTCTGATTGGATAATATAGTTTGCAAATATTTTTTCCCATTCTGTGGGTTGCGTTTACATTAAAAAAATGGGCAAAGGACCTGAATAGACATTTTTCCAAGGAAGACATATAAATGGCCAACACGTATATGAAAAGGTGTTCAACACTGATAAGCTCTGCAGACCCAATGTTTAGTATGGTGACTAAAGTTAATAATAATGAATACTTGAAACTTGCTGAGAGAGGAAATCTTCAGTATTCTCACCAGACACATACACACAGGTAACAATGTGAGGTGAAGGATATGTTAATTAGTTAATATGTTAATTGATTCCACAATGTATACTTATATCAAAACATCATGTGGTCCACCTTGAATTTATACCATTTTTTTTATTTCAGCATATTACTGGGGTACAAATGTTTAGGTTACGTACATTGCCCTTGCCCCCCGCCCCAGTCAGAGCTTCAAACATGTCCATCCCCCAGATGGTGCACATCGCACCCATTAGGTATTTATGTACCCATCCCCTCCTCCCCGCTTCCATCTGCCCCATGCCCGATAAATGTTATTCCTATATGTGCACTTAGGTATTGATCGGTGAAACCAATTTAATGGTGAGTACATGTGGTGCTTATTTTTTCATGGAATATATACAATTTTTACTTGTCAATTATACCTATTTGTCATTGTCCTTTGGCTTTTCTGTCTTTAAGTTTCATGTTCATTGAAACAATAAAGGTGGAAAAAAAGAAAAAAAAATGTATGTATTGGGTAGCTGTGAAGAGTTGTTTGTTTTTTCCGCAGAAGTTTTGTTGAGGAAAGTGTCAGGAGCAATTACCCCCTCAGCCCCACAGAACAATGGCTGATTTGGGGAAATCCAAATAAAACGTATTTCTGACACCAGGCACACAAACTCACTAGGTGCTCAATGAATATTTATGAAATATGTCAAATATTCAATTCATAAATTAAAGTCAACTTTTCCAGTGGCACGTCCATACTAAATCTGAAAGTCAAAAGAAATTCTGTGCTGTCCAGTAGAGTAACCACTAGCCACATGTGGCTGTTTAAGTTTAAATTAATTAAAATTACAGGAAATTAAAAATTTAGCGCCTCAGTTGCACCCACTACATTTTGAGTGCTCAAAAGCCCCATGTGGCTAATGGCTACCATATTGGATAACACAGATTATAAACTATTTCCATTTTCACAGAAAGTTCTATCTGACAGCACGGATCTAGATAAAATGAATTTGAAAATCAGCAGTCAGATATGGTAGGCATTCCATGTAGACAGAAACACTTTCCCAGGATGTTTTGCAATCACAGTCTCTCTTAGTAGAACGAGATGGACACCAAGTCTTAAAAGCAAAAGAAAATTGATCCCTTCTTATTTCATTATTCTACTAAAAGAAAAAACCAAGCAACTCTAAAATTCTCATTTTAAGGCTATTGTGATTACCCTACCAAACAAAGATTAAAAAGATACCAAATACTTAGCAAGAATTCTAAATTGCCTCAGGGACACGGTAACATTGTTATTTGAAATATATAATCTAACACTTAAAGCTTTAAATGTGTATATGTCAAAATACAGGCTCTTTTTGTGTAATCTATTTGTATTCTATAATCCATTTTGCTCATTTTGTGCACATTTGTGAAATTCATCTGTTAACTCCTACAAAAACTACCAATCAGCCTAAACAGTTCCGAAAGGTGTGTGTAAAACCATGTTTATCTGCAAACCATGTGTGGCTCCCCACTTCAGGCTTAAGGGCAACAAGTTCTAACATTTACACTATTGGATAAATTATTTGCACATTAGCTATCCCAATGTCTTCTTTAAAGCTTAGTGTGTTTATCCTTTTTAGTCTTAAAATTTTCACTTCAAAATTTTATTGACCATTATTAAATGAATGAACCAGAAAATGCAGTCTGTGATTAAATCCCAACATCTCTTGTAATTATGTAGCCAGACCTAATTTTTACTCAAAAACATTCAACCAAATAAAACAATTTAAATCAGTATTTTAAAATAAATAATGCTTTTACCAACAAATCCCTAAAACCACAAAAAGAAACAGTGAAAATATTAAAATATTTAAAGAAAGTAAAACAAAAATAATATGATCAAGAGATAAGAGGAAATATTTATAAAGTTCTCAGCATATACATCAGATAACAAAATTTATGCCAACAAAATGATTTCCTCTGCCATACGAGAACTCATCAAATATGTCAAGGCCATATTGTTTTTGTAGTCTATGTTTTTGCTTTACTGTAAGGTATATAAAGTAGAGCTAATTAGTCTTTTTTAATATGAAAATTCAAAAAGTTGCTTTATAAATTATAAATGTCAATGGTTATTTATCATTTTCCCTCTACATATGTGTATTTGGGAAATAATCATAAGATATCAATTCACAGAAATAAAACCTATGATACAGTAATTTTAAAATAATAAATTAAGACGGTAAGTTCACCAAAAACAATCGTTTGTTAATATAATGAACAAAATATTCACTGAAGTCCTACAATGTCTTAATACCATATTGAGAGATTTTTAAAAAAGGGGGAAAAGACAGATACAGTAACTGTCTTCAGGAAGCTTATATTCTCATGGGGAAGACACACAGGAAGTGGGATTGGTAGATTTGAAAGAAGAAATGGAGTTTGCAGAGCCGAGCCCCGCCACCCCTTTCTCTTCGGATGCAGCCTGCCCACAGAAAGCAAGTGTCCTCTTTGCTCTTTGCCCCTGTGTCTCACCCCATGGTGTTGGTCTGCAGGGGTCCAGCACAGCTGGTGAGATCGAAATCTGCCTCATTTTCAGGCACAGTATCCAGAAGGCCACCTGCCTGCAGATATAAGCCACCTTCTCCAATATCAGCTTGATCAGAAATAAATGTACATTTTTGTCTGCTATCTTTTCTTACTCTTTTATCTTCACAATTGGCTGAGAATTCAGGCTGGGAAAACAGGCCATTATTTACTATGCTTTCTAATACCCAAATTAAAGGCAGTAAAAGACCTGCTACTGTCATGCTGTTGAAGTTTTATATTGTAGCCTTATGTAATAATAAACCCTTCTCTTCTTCAGTTAACTTTATCAGATGCCAGTTTTTGAAACCAAATACTTACCGGGCATTTACTACAGTGCAAATCAGGACTAGCTGACATGAGGACTCTGTTTCATTCTGCAGAACAGTGTCGTTAAGGTGCACTGGGTACAGAACCTTTACCCCAGCAGGTGGCAGGCAGATGGCTACAGAATTAGAGGTTCTAGGTTTGAAGTCTAAACCCCCAGCTAGGAACTTGCTATGGTAATGGTGACAGTAAGACATAGGCACAGGAATAGATGAGAACCATTTTTATGGGCAATTAATATATAATATATAACAGCAACTTCAAATCAATGTGGCAAGGATGCACTTTCCAATAAATGACACTGGAACAATTAACTGACCCTATGAGAAAAGAGAGTAAGCCCCCAGTATAAATAAAAACGTGTTCCAAATGGATGAAGGATTTAAATGCAAATGATACACTTCTAAGATTTAAATCTAAGGAGGCAAACAAATACAAAATGTCTACACAAATCTATTCTTTGCAATGTTTATTATAATAGTATAAGACAGGGACAATCTAGATGATGGGTTAATAAAGAACGTTTAACTAAATTATAGTACAGCCATGTAAGAGAATACTACGCAACTGTTAAAAAGTGATGTAGATCTTTATTTATTGACACAGGATAATGAAATATTATTTAATTGAAAAAGCAGGTTACAGAACAGCAATTCTATTTAAAGGAGTCAAATGAAACAATGCATTTAAATAGGCTCATTTAAATAAATTTGTATCCAGGCGTGTTGGTATGCATGGAGGTGCCCAGATGAACACACATCATAATGTGAACAGTGGTCACCTCCAGATGGTAGAATTGCAGGTGTGTTTTATTATCTTCTTTCCATTTTTCTGATAATTTGAATTTTCTGCAATCAGCAATTTGCTTTCTTATAATTGAAATGACTTTTTTATTTTGGAAAAAAATTAAGATGCTGCTAATCAGTGGATGAAAATAAATGATATGCTTTATTCTACATAGACACTGGTGAATATCTGTTCCCTGCTTAGGTGAACGTGGCAGTGAGACGTGAGGGGAAACACTAAGAACCAGAATAACTCCATACTACACGTGAGGACAGTGTAGCTCCAACTATAACATGTGTCACTGGGTGGAACAGGCCTGTAATTTCTACAGCGGGCACTCATGTCAGAATAGGAACAAAGCACTTAGGATCCAATACAAAGCTTAAATATTTAAGGGAAAAAATGAAAAGCTTCCAACTTTTAAACAACCAGTCAAACTATAAGGAGTGGTGTCTAGAATCGCTTTTCTTGTCCGGCTACACATGTATTTTTAATTAAAATAATTGCATAAGAAAGGCAATTCCATTCTGTTTGGGCCGAAGTTCCCCTTTGGGTTCTCAAAGAAATCCCTTTCAAATCATATGCTTTTCCATCCCCAAATATTTTTCAATTATCCAAGCCTCAGGGCTTTTGAGTTGCTAACCATCTAAAAATGTCAGGCAACTTTAAAAAGTAAATTGTGGTGAGCATGACTCATTTCAGGATGAAAATTTAAGAGGACACCAAGAGACAGTGTTTTTGTCAAATTTGATTTTAGGTAGCAATTTCAACACTGTTTTTTAAAAGATGGAGAAGACTGTTATCCCCTTTTTTTCCTCTGCCCTTGCAGTGTGGACATCCTCTTTTCCCAGGTAATACAAGAATTAGCCTCAATTCTTCCATTCTAAATACTATAAAGTCTGAATTAGAGAAGTCTGTTCAATGAGGTTTTACTGAATGCATAATGGCTACCTTTTACTACTTAAAGCAAAAGGCATACTTTCAGCCTTTGGGTGGGGGAAAATCAGAGACCAAGGAAGCCACTTGCCTTTTATTTACTATAATCTTCTATTTTATTTATGTTATTTATCTATCTATGTGTTTATTTATTTATTTTTGCTAAGTGCTGTAAATGCTAGACTGGAGACTTACATATAAATTCATGTCTGGGGAGGATTTTTTTTAAAAGCTGAAGCAGTACTTCTGGGAGTTGACACAATCCAGATGATTTTTCAGGGCATTACATAATCACAAACACCTGGAGAATTGTCGCGGGTGGTTGACGAATTGTGAGTGAGTGTTATGTTTAAACTCAAGAGTTGCGTGTGTCTAATTAAGTCAGAAATGTGTAATCTGAAACAGGTGTTTTCTCAAAGCACTTGCCGTGCTTCTGGGTCCTGCTTCCTCTTCTCCTCCTTCTAGTCCATCCCACGGGGCTTTACTAAATATTTGTGCTTCCTTGTCGGTTTTCATTTCTTCGTGTGTTTGTGTTTTGGGGGGAGAAGGATACAAATACACAACAAAGATGAAAGAAAAGTGTCAACTGCCGTGTGACATTTAGGAAAAGTGTACCTCAAAGAACGATAAATTAATTCTGAAGAATCAACGCAAGAGATAACATAGTTTGTTGTTTCAGGCTGGTAGAAGGCAGAGTGTGGGCACTTCATTCAGTGTTAGGGAATAAGATGCAAGATCTGTTTATGTTACGTATAAAGTTTATATTATAGGGAAAACTATGTTTTCCTTTAATTTCCACTTGCCCTAAAATGGTAGTTTTTATTCCTACTACTAGCTGGTTAGGAAAAAGAGAAAAACAAAACAAAAACAAGAGTGAGGTCATGGCTGATAAGAGATGCCAGCACAGAACATATTGCGTAATAGAAGCTGCTAACTAGTCTTCAAGGATACGACATTATGTTTCAATACATACCATTAAGGAGCCACATTATTTCACAAAAATATTCTAATGACTTGAGCAGAAAACCCCGTTAAATTGACTCATCAATCCCACTCCCACATACACACCTTCGCAAGCACCAAAAGGTGATTTTAACAAAAAGGAAAAGATAAACAACAAGGTTCAGGTATTTGGCCAACGGGCAAATGCAAGTATTTTAAAGCTCTGTCAGGTCCTGCCTTGACATTTCCCTGCCGCCACCCTGCAGAGTTCACTATGGGATACTATATTATATAATTATTTAGTTATCCATTTATTGTCTGTCTTCACTAAGAGAATGTAACCCCCCTGAAGGCAGGGATTTGTTTCTTTTACTCCTCTACAGTAATGCCTAGTATACAGCTGGCACTAAAGATTCGTTGAATGAATGAATGAATAGCATCTTGTATTTGTATAGCATTTCAGCATTTACAAAGCATGTGATCCTGGGAATATATTATTACCTACATATTAAGGATAAAAATATCATGGCTTAGTGGGATTAAGGTTACGCTGTTAATAGCATTTTCTGTCGCTGAGAATAAAACTATCTTCACCCTCCCATACTGCCTTGCAAATGCCGACGCCATATTGGCAGATGTGTTGTGTGCGCAATGCTTGCCTCTAACGGGAGTTGCAATAGCAGCCAGCACTGCAGGGGTTTCACATGGGTAACAGGAAGACTTTGCCAGCTTCCAGGGTTTCAGGCAAAGTGGCTCGGCTATCTCAGGGTCCCAGTGCTATCGTATACAAATCTGAAAATAGGCTTCCAGATTCCTGGGCCATGGGAAGAGGTTGATGGACTGATCCAGAGCTGCAGAGTCCCAAGATGAGGTGGTCATGGGATCTTTCTTTGGTATGGATGTTCAAGAGTTCTACCCAACAATGTCTCACTACAAAGAAAAGAACAACTGACTTATTTTCCTCTTATTTTTTATGTTGTTCCTGTTCTCCAAAGTCTTCCAAACCTACTCACTTTCCTTTCACTCTGCTTAAAATTTCTGACATGCCCATCAAGGTTCTGTGATGATCATATCCCCAACCTAACTACTCAGGTGAACTGAATTACACACTCCCTTAGAAACTTCTGGCTGCTTCTAGAGCCCTGGGGCCAAAAAAGGCCCCTTCCTCTTCAAACCCAGATCAGGGGGAATCTCTTCAGACAAACTCCCCCTGGGTCCCAATATAATCAGGAGCCCAACATCTTAACTGGCACCTACATCTGTAAAACTGTGCTCAAGGTATTCGCTTCTACTGTTTTATTTTCTATGTTATAGTGAAGGGGCCTCTAGGGAAAGAATGGTTTGCCAACTTCTGTGACTACCCAAATTTCCACAAACAAAAGTGTTCTATCTGCACCTGGGGGAGATAGTGGGTTGTTAGACTATTGTTGCTTAAGAGAGCCCTCTGCTGACCCAAATGATGTGTGCTCACTATTTTTCTACAATCAGACCTCACCAAACCAGGCATGTGTCTTGCCAACAGATCTGCTGATTACTAAATATATCTTGTAGCACACCCATGGTGTCTCTGCTTAAAGACTGTGTGGCAACTAGTCATTAAGGGACCAGGTACATTGCAGCACAGGGGTAAGTTATTCTGCTCAGCACAGTCTCCACATAAAAGTTGTCAAGGCAGATGCTTAAGAATGAAGTGCCTGAAAAGGCTTGTTTGCACATATGGTCCTGGACAGGTTCAAGGCTCACAGGGCCCTTACAGAGGGGTAGGTTTGAGGGACTCGTGTCAATTTTCCTTTTGTTTTAATATTTTGTCAAAATGTCACCTTTTATGGGTACATCATATGATTCCCTGATTCAATTCACTATAGAGATTTAATTTCTCAAACTTTTAATGTTCATTGTACTTGATGTTATTGGGCCACAGTTCCCAGGATTTTGGACTTCAAGAAGTAATAAAACATTTTATAATAAAGGGGTCTTAGAAAGGGAAGCCAATTTTTTGTCTCCTTTTGTCTTGATAAAATTTTAATTTCAGAATAATTTTAGATTTACAGAAAAGTTATAAAGATCATACAGAGAGTTCCAGTGTACCCTTCACCCAGTTTCTCCTACCATTGACATATTATTAATACATAATCTCAGTACATTTTTCAACACTAAGAAACCAACACTGATGCATTACTATTAACTAAAGTATATAACTTATGTGGCTTTCACCACTTTTTCTATTAATGTCCTTTTCTGGCTCCAGGATCCATGTCATCCTGTCTCCTTGGTTTCTTCCATCTGTGACAGTTTCTCACTCTTTCTTTTTTTTTCATGAGCTAGATAATTTTGAAGAGTACTGGTGAAGTATTTTACAGAATGCTCCTGAACGGTGGTTGGGGAGGGGGGTGCCAACTCTTAAATTCAGATTGTGTAAGGGAAAAATCATCTATTATGGTCATCATTTCATAAAGGAAAGGCCATTTTAACAACCAGAAAAGGAAGAAATAAAGAACAATCTTTTAAATAAAACAAATTTATCTCTTGGAAAGACCCACTACTTTACGCACGCGTGCACTCCATCCCCATCCCCCCTGCCGCTTTCTTTCATTTTGGCCCACACGAGAGAAAACGTCATCACGAACTCACAAACAGGAAGTTAGGAATCATCCAGAAGGAACACAGTGACCATTCCTTCCCTACCTGCAAGGAGCTGCCACTCTAGCAGGGCATAAACTACTAAAATATGCAGACAAAGAGAAGTGAAAGCTAAAGAGAAGTACAAGCAGCCCCAGTGGAAACACAGAAGAAAGATTGATTCTGATGAAGAATCTGGAGGAATGAGAGATTGATTCATGGCGGAGGCATCCTCCCAGGTGAGCCTTAAAAGAATGAAATTTTGGTGCAAAGCTGGTGTGGGATGGGGCAAAAGGGTATACAAAAGGAGGCAAAAAAAAGTTTTAGATTGTAATAAAATGTGATAAGCAATTAAAGTATGAATTTGTTAATTATCACGTTATTACTAGATCATGAACAGTCTCCTTACAGTTTTAAGAAGCTAAATGATTGTCTTTAAATAGCCGGGTACAACCAATCTAATCCATTTCCTCACTATACTGGAAGTTTAGAGGACAAGTGAGAGCATTATTTTGCACTTACAGGTAGGAACATCTGGATCCCTGGACCATGAAAGCATCAGGTCCCACAGTAAGTGACTAGCAGAAAGAGTATGGGTTGTTCACAGTTATGTGATCTAGGTCACCTGTGCAATCTTGTTTCTAATAGTATTAACAATTTTTTAATCATCTGAACATGTCAACGTATTGAGAAAATATCAGATGTAAAGAAAGGGAACTTTGTTCCAGAAGGAGTGATAGCATAGAAAAGTAGACAGTGTGGGTCTGGGGTCAGATGTGCCCACCGAATCCTGCTCTGTATGGGCTATTTGAACTCAGCAAGTCACCACCTCACTTTCCTCATCTGTAAAATGGGGGGATAACAATTCCTACTTTTCAAGGTTGTTGTGAAGCTTGGAGGTAATACATAAACATATGAACCTTCTCGTGAAATGGTAGTTAATATCATTACATGGAAAATTTCCTTTGGGCTTAATCCTGTGTGGTCAGGCCTTTCGTTTTAAAAGTTTATTGATCAACACTTATGTGCACATACAGAAGTAACACTCATCGGGTGTCGGGCATGTTGGGGGGAGGGGATGGGTATATTCACACCTAATGGGTGTGGTGCGCACCATCTGGGGGATGGACACGCTTGTAGCTTTGACTTGGGCAAGGCAAAGGCAATATATGTAACCTAAACATTTGTACCCCCGTAATATGCCGAAATAAAGAAATAAAATAAAATAAAAATAAAGCTCTATTGATTGGATAACTTTGAAGTGGCTTTGCTAACAGTGCTGAAGATTTGCACGAAGCTTTTTATTATGTAATGACCTATGTTAATTTATTTTGGACATATTTTCAGTCTCACTTGAAAAGCATTATCTTACATACAGTGACATAAAATAATGTTTTAATGGCTGGCTTACAGTCTTTATTACGTCCCCCCAGCCCCTGAGGATTTTTCTACTTAAGAATTTCGAAGAATATTTCTGTTAAACTGCTACTTTCCCTCATATGACCTATGCTTGTTGACACAGAACAGGGTTTAAGTCTTTCCTGTGGGAACTGTTCTGTGAACTAAGATGTTGAGCAGCAGCTCTGGCATCTGCCCACTAGATGGCAGTAGCACCTCCCAGTTGTGACAACCAGAAATAACTGCAGAAATTGCAAAGCGACCCGGGTGGGCAAAATCACTCCCATCTGAGAACCATTAACATAGGCAGTACTCTACAAAAAGCCCAACTTTTAGGCTAAAGATGGTTCTACTTTAACACAACTGTGTTAACTTGAGAGTTTCAGGATGTAAAATATTAGTCATTCATCTACAACTAGTGATTAAGCTTGGACTGTGAAGGCCTTCCCCAACAATGGCCCAACCTACAGCTTTCGATCCCATCACATCCCCCACCTCCGCCCTTACATATCCAGTGTTTAAGCCCAACTAGACCACTCACTGTTTCTACTGTGTCCCCATACCATGCCCTTCACCTTTACCTCCACTGTCAAGAGTCAAGTCTCACTCATTGCTTATGGCCTTACTAAATGGCCAAATTTTCCCTGAAACTCTCCCAGGCTTTTCTGTTACAAGAGATAGCTTCTCCCTCAGAACGTGAAACTTCTTAAGCTGGACCTCTCTCATTCTTCCTTAATCATTTTCTAACTTTCATGCAAACCCAAAGTCCTCTGCCTCCACTTCTAAACTCAGGTGTGTACTCACTATTTTAATTTCCTTTTGCCTAGAAAATACGTTGTGGAGGAGAAAGTTATCCTTTTGATTTGAGGCATTCTTTTAAATTTGGTGGAACCCTCTAATGGTGCACAGATCACCCTTCCCACTACACACTGGCACATATATTAGCTTATCCAGTTGACTGGAATAGAACATAAAGCAGATCCATTTTATCTGGAGAGGACAAACCCAGGTAGGAAACTTCAGCAAGCGTTTCTGGAGAGCAAGTCCCCATCAGGATCCTCACTATCCATGATATCTGAAGGGCTGGTATATGAAGGAATTTTGAAAACATCAGTTTCTTAAATAATTACCAAATAGAGTTCAAAATTCTAAAGGTACAGAGAAAAAGAGAGTGACAATGGAAATTAACAATCTTGCCCATCCTTCTTCCTCATCACCCCGTAACCTTTCCTAGAAGTAGTGTTACCAGTTTCTTGAGTGTTTTTTCAGAGACATACCCAAGAATAAAGGTGTGAGTGGAAACAACCCAATGGATGAATAGGTAAACAAAATGTGATCTATCCATACAATAGAATATTATTCAGCCATAAAAAGGGATGAAGTACTGATACATGCCATAACACGTATGAATTTTGACAACCTAAGTGAAAGAATCTAAACACAAAAGACCACAATATCATATGATTCCTTTTATATGAAATGTTCAGAATAGACAAATCCAGAGAGACAGAAAGTGTGGTTACTAGGGGCTGGAGGAAGGAGAAATGGGAAGTGACTGAAAACAGGTATGGGTTTACTTTTGGGGGTGATGAAAATGTTCTGGAATCAATAGTGAAGGTTGCACAGTCTTATGAATATACTAAAAACCAGTATTTTTTAAAAGCTTTGTGAATATATATTTGTATCTGTTATGTGTTCGTTTTGTCTCTAAGCACCATCTTCTTTTGGTACCATAACATGTATTTTTAAATTTTATTTTCTTCGCATCAGTGTAGTCTGTGGAAGTAACCATTCATTAAAATAGTCCACCTTTCCCACAATAAAATTGATAATAAACCATTAAAAAAAACAAATATATAGTTTTTGCTTTTAATACAAATCCTACACTATGCCACAACAATTCTGCTCTTGCCTCTGTCACTTTCCAAATATCATCTATCTGTCTTAGAACGTATCAAGCTATATCATTTTTCTTTAGGGCTGTGTGGTAAGCCATTGTATCAGACACATGTATTTAAACTACTGGTTCTCAACCAGGGGTGATTTTATCCCTACCCCACCCCCAGTTGGCAATGTCTGGAGACATTTTTTTATTGTCACAACCCGGGGTAGGGGGATACAATTGGTACCTAGTGGGTGGAGGCCAGGGACGCTGCCTAACATCCTGCAATGCACATGACAGCCCCCTACAGCAAAGAATTAGCCACCCAAAATGTCAATAGTTGTGGAGGTTGAAAATTCTAATTTAAACACTCCATGATTAATGAATATTTAAATTGTTTGCAATGTTTGTCTTTATAAATAATGCTGCATAAAATTCCATCTTTCAGATATATAATAACTTCCTTATATATAATTTCAGATATATAATCATTCCACTATTATTTTGAATGCTTTGTTCCTTTTCTATTTTTAAAAATTGTACCAGAATAAACATTTGTATAATAAGGCTTTCTTCTTACTTTAGGTAGTTTTTTTTTCAGGAAATTATTAGATTTATAGAAGTGGAATTACTGGGTTAAAGGAGAATAACTTTTTCTCAGGAGTTATATGGGATTCATATTGCCATTATGAATACATGTTTTCCCCCATTACATGTGATTATTGCTTTAATGCAGGAAAGTGGTTGATTTTTACATAGTTATTTTATATCCAGCCATTTACTAAGAGGTTTTGGCTGACATTCTCAGTGTGGTGGTGCCAAGGGATGTCTTAGGGGTGGAGGTGGCTTTAGCTTCCTTCCTATAATCTGTTAGCTTCACCCCAAATCAAGCCAAATCAACATATATGCTAAGATTCACATGCTGCCCTGTAATCACAACTTCAGGACAAATCCCAAGCCCTCCTCCCTCCACCAATCAACTCACCAACCAAAGCCAGATTTGGCCACTGTGGGACTTTCTTTTATCACCATATTACCTACTAGTAAATAATTTTCCTCTTCCTTTACAAAAGCTATAACTCTTATTTATTAATAGCTTCAGAGTTTCCAGAACCATATTAAATTGTGATGGTGCTGGTAGACAGTCTTGACTTCTTTTTATATTAATAGGAAGATGGCTAATATTTCAGAGTCCAATATGACATAAGATGCTCATTGAACAATAGAGTCTTTATGATATTGAGAAATTATTCTTTCCTAGTTTTCCAAAATGGATGTTGAATTGTCAAGTCTTTTTTTCCCCCAGCCTCAATTGAGCCCTGATGGTATGGTTTGCTTTTGAAAGTGGTGCACAGCAACCTAGAAAAAAAGGCTGTGTGGGAAATGGGAGGTTTGAATCCGGTCACAAGTTTTAGTTTTAGGTGTGAATCACCAGGACCTTTCCCTTCCTCTCTGGGATACTGTTCAGGCATTGCATGCAAATGCTGCCTGCTACCAACCAGTAAATACGAGCGTGGTTTTTCTGATGGGCACGCCCTTGGAAACAGGGAGGTTTTGTTCTCCTGAACAAAATCAAAGAACTTGCTGAGGCTTGTAGTGAAACACTTTTAAAAACACTTCTCAGCCTAATTGAGAACATAATGGACAAGACTATCCTAAAATGTCCCTGCAAAGCAGTTAGGATGGTTCACTCCGAACAGTTCTTAAATTTCATTAAGCAGGAGTGACCAACCATCCCAGTTTGCTCAGGACTGAGGTGTTCCTAGCGACAAGACTTTCAGCGCAAAAACCTGAAAAGTCCCGAGGCTTTTAATCATTTAAGGGTGATTTTGAAAGGCATAAAACATGTTTCTTCTCAGCGTAGGTGAAATGTCCATCAAAGGTGTCTAAACTATTACATAAGTACGTCTTTTTCGAGCTAAACTTTGGCAAGGCTTGCCTATTTTTCAGATCATTCTTTGTTTCTGATCATATATACTCACCCTAAACAAATCACATTACCAAACCTGATCAGAAATAGGGTAACTGCAAAATTATTTCACCCTTTACCACTCAGTTCTTTTGAAAACAATCCTTCCCAGAGTCCAAACTCCTGGCAGGAAATACTGAATGCATTTCTCCCTTTGTCTTGTGACCACCAGCTGTGTCTCCTTCTCCAGGGTATGCCTTCTTCCTCAATATATAAGCAAGTTTTTAACAGAAAATATATAGCTATCCAAACCTACGCGTTAAGTTTAAAAAAATGATTAGCCATTAACCTTAGTAAAATCAGGTTCTCTTATCTCATAGAATCATATTTCTGGTTTGGAGGGTCATCTAGACCAGCACTTCTCAGATTTTAATGTGTATATCAATCACTTGATGCTGTTTAAATGCAGATTCTAATTCAGTAGCTCTGAGATGAAACCTGAGAGTACAGGTGATATCACTGCTGGTTCATGGGCCATTAAGATAATAGGAATTTTAAAGAATAATATTCTCAACATTTCTTTGAATATGTAACACTATCAGTTTAAATAAGTGTGAGCATGCACTCAAAATATTAGTTATATTTATGTTAGTAGAGAATAATTAATTTTTATTTAAAAAATGAATGTGAACTCTAGCACAGAACTGACTATTGTGAGGAACATTGATCCTGACAACACACCCATTACGTGAACATTCAGTGCACGCTTATATTACTCCAGGCTTAAGAAAACCACTTTGATCCAGGGAGCCTATTCTATCTTTGCATAACTGTTAGAAAGTTCTTCTTTCTATTGGTTTGTATCTATGCTTTATATCCAAAGGTTTGCCTTTGGAGACATATATTAATAAACTAACCTAATCCCACTTAGCACTAATGCAACTCCTATCACTGAGAAGGTCTGATTTCCTTAATATATAAAAAGCTTCCACAAAACAATAAGAATAATACCAGCAACTCAGCAGGGAAAAAACAAACCAAGGATATAAATATTATGATGAACAGATGTTTTAAAATGAAAAGAAAATCAGCCTTGCTCGGATAAGAGAAATGCAAATTTAAACTACTATAAAGCATTATTTTTCACTTGTGAAAATGGTGAAGGTAAGAAAAGCCAAGTAAATACACCATGTTAGTGATGTCGAGGGAAAACAGGTACCTTCGTACATCACTGTGGTAATGTGAATTGGTACAACCATCACGGCAAATGCTTAAGGAAGCCATTAAAAATTAATTTTTTGAAGAATATTGAAAAATGCTAAGAATATAATGTTAAGTTAAAAAAAAGACACAAAACATAAACATGATACCAGGAAAAAAGTACTGGAAGAAAATACATCAAAATAATAATAGCTATTTCTAAATGGTAAGATAACATCACTGGTGATCATAACTTTGTTCTTTATATAGTCAGAATTTTCAAAATTTACAACAAGCCTGTATAATTTAGAAAATGTTCCAGAGAGGAGGTGATGAAAGACTACAAGTGGACCTGGCTTTAAATTTCAGACTTTTAAAGTTCACATTATTAAGAGACAGTTAAGTGCCTGGCTTACACACATTCCTGGAGAAAACTGATACAGTTGATTCTCATCATTTGAGATAGTTATATACTATAAATTTGCCATAATCACTGAATTAGCAATTACTAAACCATTGCTCTTAGCGGAAACACAGGAGTGGGTTCCTTCAAGCCTCTGGTCACGATTTTCTCAACCAATCAATGCATGACCTTGTATTATGTGTGTTTCTGTTTAAAGACATCTTATTTACTATATATTGGTGATTAATTAACATTGACCTCTCCACCAGCAGCACTACAACTCATACCTGAATAAAGTTTATCTAATACACATATTTTCTCCATAAAGCACATCACAGCCTGCTTGCACTTAGGAGCACTACACAGCACCGCTGTACTATGCTTGGGAGCCATTTTAAACAGTGAAATCACCAACAAAAAGCACAAAAACATGGAAAACGTGGCACTAAATAGACTTTGAAAAGGACACTTGCCTACATTATGAGAACCGAAACAAGGAAGCAGAGCATCTCCTTGTTCAACCTCAACTGGGAATGTGCACATTGAGCAACTCATGAATTACCGTGAAAGCACCAAAAGTATTGATTTGGGGATTGCAAATACATTTTGGCAAGTAGGTGAATTCGTGAATACAGAATCCACAAATAATTACAGCTACAGTTTTAAGGAAAATTCTTAATCAAAAAAAGAAAGCCAAACACCAATATTCTACAGCTGAACTCCTTCACGGAGTTGTTTAAAGTTGAGCACCTTACAATCTATAAAACAGTCCCCCGTAAGGCACTTTCCATAATGGAAGTGAAAGCAGTATGTTTCATCATTCATTTTATTTAATGTATTCATTGTCTTCAGCAAGAACCATCTCTTTTTTATTATCCAGTTAAATGCAGGCAGTAGTTATTGAGTATCTTCACAAGGTGTGGCATGATCTCAGTTGAAGCAATTTACAGTCCTCTTGGGTGTGTGTGGGGAGGTTGAGGCAATTCCCAACTCTAATGCAAGACAGAATATGATCACAGCCACCATAAAGGCATAGTGTGCATGAGACTGGTAAAAAATATAATGCTATGGGGACCAAATAAAGGAGAAAACACATGCTCTTAGGATCATCTGCAAAACTTGACAGAGAGAGTGATATTCGAAAAGACCTTGAAGGATTAGTAAGACTGTAACTGGAACTATGGGATGGAGTGGACAAGAAGCAGCTTGAGCAAGAGCACAGAAAGGAGATGTGTTCCGGGAACAAGGTCAGGATCCAGCATGAGTGTAGGGTAGGGGAAAGGAATGGCTTCCATTATTGCTGTAAAGCAAGGCACAGCACCTTCAACGTGTTAGCAGAGAGGAGAACTGGAAGGTGAATGGCTAACTGAGGAAGGGAGAAGGGTCCAACTATCCTGGATCCTGCTTCCAGAAGCTTCTTGGCTCATTCTACCTTTACACTGCAGTGGTGCACACCTTCCCTGTCCATCTTTCACCTCCTTAACCAGACTGCACATAGAGGTGAGCAGGGATCATGCCCCACTCTTCGTTAGTCTCCCTCCCTCTGCCTTCTACCCACGCTTCCCGACACACAGCACACACCCCAGCATACAAAAGATCACCCTACACCAACGCCTGCATGTCACCAGCCTTCAGTAAATGTTTACTCATTCACTTATTGGCTTTGCAAACACACTAAGCCTTGAACAAGCCCTGGTCTGTTTCCTAAGAATACAAGTTGTTCTCACCAAGCAGATGGCTAAACCCTGTAACTAGGAAGCAACTATCCCTGAGCTTTCCCAGAATATATGTATGTATGGAGAACGGGAATCATTGACAGTGCCACCATATTATTAATTTGTTACACATCTTTATTTCTGTATCTAACTAAAACTGAAAATTAGTGTTCAGCAGAAGCTATAAATTTTATAATTAAACTTGTAAATGTATATTATGTCCTTAAAATCCTAACTTTTAGGATGTTATATTTTGGTCCCTTGATTCTATAATTCTTTAGAAGTTAATATAAATACTCATATAGTTCTTGGATTGTATTTGGGGTTTATAATACTACATAATTGACTGGGTAAAGATTTCTGAGGATTCTTGTATAGAAACAGATTTTCTATACAAAATTATCTTAATCACATCTTTAGCTTCTTCTATCACCAATAAATTATTTTAATTATAAAAGTATTTTAAGAAGCCAATTGTTGCTCTTTATTAACTGCTCAAATAGGAATGTCTCCAGTGGTGCCAATTCAAAGAATATCAAAAACAGTAAGTATTTAAATTTGAGTATAGATATTGCAATTCTATAGTCTACAGCAATTCTATAGTCTATAGTCTATAGCAACTTATAATTTAATTTTAGCCTTTTATTCACTGCTTTTAAAATTGAATTTTCTACTAGAAATGAGAGCAACTTTTAAAACACATACTTCTATAGTCAAATTATTGTACTTACTGTTTCAAAACCTCGATGTGGGTGATCAGGAAATCCGCCTGGTCTACCTCCTTTAAATTCATCAAACAGTAAAAACGGATCCAGATTTTTTAACTGAAATAAAAATAAAATTCAGCAGATTAGATGTGCCTTTTAAGCCATGCTAACAGGGGCTACATTCTTGAACAAATCTAGCAAACCTCATCAAAAACTACATAGCCTCATGAGCAACTTTTTGCAATGAAAACTGCTTTCAAGAACTCCTTATACACATATGCAGGGATTCCCTAATCATGTCAGAGAGTTGACATTTTATGAAAAGTACGAAGAGTTGACAAATATCTTATAATCACCTAAGATATAAATAGTCAAGTACAAACAAGATACAGTCTGTATTCTAAACAGATTCATACTCTTATGGAGGAACAGACTAGAAAATCAATGTGACAATAAATACTCTGCATGAAGACAACTTTACACACATGAGAGTAGGGTGGGATCAGAGAAGGTTCTATCAGGAAAATGGCACTTAAGCTGGCTCTTGGAGCACATGTAGGAGTTAATCAAGTAGAAGGGAGAGGATAAGGAAGGATATTCCAGGTAGAAGAGCAGAGAAACAGCTTAGCATGCTTGAAGAACTGCAAGGAAACTATTCTATCAGGGCAAAAGATGCACATGGAATTGTGATGAGACATGGGCAAAGGATACAGGCCAAATCTTAAAGGAGTTTGGATTTTATCCTGAAGGTGATGGGTTTTAATCAGGGGTTGATATGATCCAATTAAGAAAGCACTTCTGTGGAAGCTGGTTTGGGAAAGGAAGAAAGGAGACAGAGTATTTAGGTCATTTCAATTGTCTGAACAAGGGCAAAGGCCAGAGCTAAGCCAATGGCAGTGGTAGTGGAGAGAGGTTGTGTGACTGGGTAGACATTTAGGAGGCAAAAGGCAAGAGCATTAGACGATTCCCAAATGTCTAGCCATGGTGTCTGGGAAGATGTTAGGACCATTCAGCAGCTCAAAGGAACAGAAGAAGCTGCCCTGAAATAACCACGGTGACTTCATTTTAAGTCATGTTGAGTTTGAGATATTTATATAAATGTTTTCTGTATAAATAAAACAATCTTCAGTGTACATTATATTGTGCAAAGGCTAGCAGACAACTGACGATAAGTCTCAAGCTCAAATGAGAATTAGAAACAGATGCGGCTGTCACCAGCATGTCTTTATGATTGTCTTGCTTATTCTTGGCCATTTGTTTTTCTATATAAATTTTAGGAAATTTATCAAATTCTATCAATAAAAATGTTGGTCTTTTGATTGAAATTGCTTTGAATCTATGGATAAATTTGGGAAGAACTGACATTTACATAATATTGAGTTTTCCTCAGTATTTCCTCAATACAAATATGGTTATCTACATTTATTGAGGTCTTTTAAAATGTCTTTCATTAAGGATTTGTAATTTTCTCCATAAAAGTTTCACATATATCTAAAAAATTTTTTCTAGCTAACTTAAATTTTTAATGGTACTATATTACAAACAGCATTTTAAAATTATATTTTGAACAGTTTGATGCTGGAAGTTAGAGATATGAATAGAAAGGAGATTTTGAACACTATTAAGCTCTTATTAATTTTAACGATTAATCCACAGCTTCTTTTGGGTTTTCTTTGAGACATTCGTATCACCAGTGTATTTATCAATAAGTTTTTTCCCAATAGTTCATGAAAAATATTTTTTGCTTGTGTTAGATTAAAGCTGTGGCAGACTGCAGTTTTTGTGGGTTTTGCTGGGCTTGTATGGCTTCTACATGCCTTTCTCACTCTGAAACAGTGGTCACTATTGAGGACATGCTGCTCTCATGGCCAAGAGCAGGAGCAAAAGTAAGCCAGGTCAATCGTACACAATCACATTAACACATCCCATTGGCCAAAGCATGTGACAGGGCCAAGCCCAAAGTCAGGGAGGAGGGCACTTACACCCTCCCTATGGGACTCATGGGGAGTGCATCTAAAAATGGGTTGGGGTGTATAATCCTATTACAGGGAGGGAGTGAATATTTGGGTGTAATATTCCAACCAACACCCATTAATTTGCAAATAATCGGATTCTTTTTTCATTTCCAATCCTTATAATTTCTATTTCTTTTCCTTGTCTTTGTGTAAACTAGCACCTGTACAACAGTGTTGAGTGGAAATGATTGTGGTCTAGACATCCTTGTCTTTTCCCTGATTTTACATAGATTGCTTTTTAAAGTTTCACTGGTAACCAACCAAGTTGTTTAATGTTTTATAGATTCTCTTCATAAGGTTAAGGAGTTCCCCTTCTACTTCTTGTTTACAAAATTGTTAGGGGTTTTTTGTTCAAATATAAATGGATGTTGAATTCTTTTGAATGTTTTATCTGCACTATTAAGATACTTCTATGCTTTGTTCTTTCATCTCTTAATGATAGCAAATTACATAAGTAGATTTTCTAACATTAAACCAAATTTGCTTTCTTCAGATAATATATGATATTGGTCATGATATATTATCTTTTTTATACATTGCTGTATTTGGTTGCTTAATATTTGGTTTATGATTCTCACAACAATTTTCGTAAATGTGATGTAATTATCCTTTTACTTGCTGGCCTCGTCTGGTCCTGATAGCCGGGCAATGTCAGCTTCCTAAAGTGATTTGAGCAGCACTCCTGCAGGTTTCATCCCCTAGAGTTTGTTCATTATGGAAATTATCTGTAACTTAAATATTCTGTAAAATTTGTCTGTAAAATCATCTAGACCTGTTGTCTTTGTTATAAACTTTTAAAATACAGGCAATCCCCGGGTTACGGACCACCCGATTTAAACGGCATTCCAGACTTAAGAATGGGCTCCCAAGGCTCCCCATAAGGATAATTTATAATTAAATAATTAAATTAATAATTCGGGAACTAGTTCATTCTGCACATGTAAACAAACCCACATGGCATAAGCGGTTCATTGATGCAACATCTTTACACTAGTCTCATTGTTTATATGGTCGCTTACACATAACATAACTTTTGTTTTAACTTTTTTATTAGATTTTGTGAGTCTGTGTTTACCCTGATGACCATGCCTCCAAAGCGAAAGTCCACTGCAAGTCCAGGTGAGCCTGCAGCAAAGAGAAAGGTGATTATAGTGGAAACAAAAGTAGAAATAAGCATTTGGAGAAAGGCCAGACATCGTCATTCACTGGGAAAGCATTAGGCTTCAGTCTCTTGACTATCGGAACAATTATAAAGGATAAAGTGAGAGTAGTGGAACATGTGAAAGGCAGAGCTCCAATGAAAGCATCAATTATTACTAAGCAGCCTAGGGGATTAATTATTGAAACGGAAAGGTTATTATTGATTTGGTTAGAAAATCAAAATAAGCATAGTGTTCCTATTAGCCTAGTGTTGATTCAACACTGGGTGTTAACCTTTAATATTCTTTTTTGAAATTTCTCCTATCTAAACTTTTTGTATGAGTTTATTTTTACGTTCTGTTTGTTTGAATTAAAAGAAAGAACACAATAGTTTCTGTAACTTATTACAGTACAGGAATGTTATTATTACAGTATTACACTGTATTATTATTACCACATATGAGCCATTACAATATTGTTATTATTATTATTATCATATATACGCTATTCATCAAGGATCTGAGTTACATACAAATCCAACCTAAAGACATTCTCAGGAACATATCT
>RJWJ010007836.1:0-55772 GCA_004363605.1 Indri indri | reverse complement strand
CCTTTCTCATCAGTGATTACAGTATTACCACAAGTTTATCATTGAGGATTCTCAGCTACAAATAAGAAATACTAATTTCCCCTAATTAAAACAGAAAGGAAATACATTGAAAAGTTTTAGGGTAGTTCCCAGAATCAGCAAGAAGGAGAACTAGATTTTCAAAAAGGGCAGGAATAAGAAATGTTAGGCACATTCAAGATCATAGCAAAAATCTAACAGTAGAATCATGACAAAGACACTACTACCACAACCACGAAAACAGTAGATTTTAAATCTTACGCCACTGCCCAAGACTCTGCAAGCCACAGGACAGTGGTAGTCATGCTACTGCTGCTCTTACAAATTAGATTATGCTGTCAATACTGCCACACCTGCCAAAATGATCCCCCATTATCATTAACACATAAGTGCGTGTATATAGATATATCTATATAGATAAATATATATCTTAGACACCCCACAGAATGTTCATCAAAATCTGGAAGCTCAAAGTAAATAGTGTGCTGTATTTATGATACTTTTTCTAATTAACAATCGAATTGTTGGCTTTAAATTTGGAGTCACTTTACTGAAGAGACATCTGAAGATTAAAGGAAAACATATCGAGCATCTTATATAAAAATGTAACTTACATATTGCATAAAAATAAGCTCATTCTGTCTTATGACTTTTGAACACACTGTATTCCTCTCTTTAAATCAATACACATGTGAATAAACAGAGATAGCTATTGATATTTGTGTATTTAGTCTCATTTTTAATGGACCACCTTATTAATCACAAAGAGTGTAGCAAGACATCAACCAGACCATCATAAAATTTTGAGAGTTTCAAAAACCGTTTCATCCACCTGCCATTTAGATTCCCTTTCCTCATATCTCCTCCGTGACCTTTTCCAACAATTATGTGCACTGGCTTTATATTTTAAAAATGATGACCAGGCTACTCTCATTGTCTCTACTTCCAGACCCTCCAGTAATTTCTGAACTGCTGCAGTCTGGTTTCTGACCCTTTCCTGACCCTACCACTCTATTAAAACCCTTCTACCACCTCTAATTTGACAAATAACCCTCATTTTTCTTTATACCTCTGCACTATTTAAATTGTTAATCACTCACTTCTTAATCAACTCCTTTGTCTTCTTAAACAACACTCACTCCCTTGTCTTATTCCAGTCCTCAGACTATGACTCCTGAGCACATTTTTAGTTTTTCCTTCTATTTCTTAAATGTAGGTATTGCCAAAGGTTTCGTCATTAGTTTTCCTCTCTCTTCTGCTATCCAGTGTTCCTAGATGATCTCATTCATGCCAGGTGATTGAATCTATGGTAGCAACCAATATAACGAGTGTAACAAAACCTGTAGCCTCTAGCACAAATATTCCTGCTAGGTAGTGTTCTATAATCTTTTCAAAGATTGTAATATCCAATTCCCACAGAGACAGTATATGGTATCGTAACTTTGTCAACTCGATAGGTGAAGATACTAAGGTTTAGTGATATCAAGTACTTGACCCAAAGTGACACAGATTTGAAATGGTCACACTTGGATCTGAACCAGGCTATTGTCTTCAGAGCCATAGCTGAACTGTATGTTGGGTCCAAACTTGCATTTCAAATGGTTTCATGAGTATATAAATGCTCCTGAGACACTAACAACTAAAAATAACGTAAGAAATGCATTTCTCTCAAAACCTGTTCTTTCTATTTAATTCCTTAATGGCATACAATCCTCTCAGGCATCTTAAACAGAATCCTAGGTTTCAGTTTAAACTCCTACCTCTGGCTCACCTCTCTCATCTAAGCAATAAGTAATTCCAGTTGATGTTAACCACTAAAGACATATTCAGCCTCTCTCTAGCTCTCCTTCCTGATACTCTTTTCTTCTCTCAGGATCCTCATCATGTCTCCGCTGGAATGTTACAAGGCTTCCTAGAGAGTTCTGCCTCACTCCAATCTTTCTTACCCTGTGGTCAATGTATAACTTTGCTGAAATACTTAATTAACAATGCGGTAATCCACAGGATTAAATCAAATCTCTTTGCACTACAGGTAGCTCAGTCTTACTACTCCCCTTTTGTACACTCTCTTTCAGAGTCTATGTTCTAACTATTTTGATGTACTTGCACTTTCCAGAAAGAGTCATTTTTCTCTGGCTCATCTGTACTTTTGCACTTCCTGGTTCTCCCACATTCAGTTTTATGCCATCTCCTCTGGAAAGCTTTTTCTGACCACAGAATGCTCTGATTAACCCCTCACCCCCCACAGTGCTCCTTTTTCCATTTGAGAATTCTTTTATCTTGGAGAGGCAGCATGAGTTTTGAAGTCAGACATGTCTGCTTCAGAAACTGATTTTCTATATGTGAGATCTCAAAGCATTTTACTTAAACCACCTGAATTAGTGTTTCCACATGTATAAAATGATTGCACTAATCCCACCATCAAAATTTTATTGCGAAGATATCGGTAATATAAATAGTCCCTTTACATGGTATAAGTACTCCAAAAATGCTAGATATTATTATAGTCATCTAACAAACCAGACAGTTAATTTTATATCTCCCCCACTACAATGACTGTAGCTTCTTATTACTCTTTTGACTTTTCCAGCCAGTTGTGTAGTAGATGTTTGACCATTTTTTGATGCACAAATAAAGTTTTATGATAAATGGTTTCAAGTTACAGATATTCATAAACTTACATAAATCTCTATAATTATCCAAACTATTAACGTGTTCTTTCCATTATATTTAATAGCTATTCTTTATTAGTTATCTTCTTCTTAATAGTTATCTTTATTCTTAAAATGCTAAAATCTGAAATATAAAGTTTTTAGAGTAATTGCTATATAGAAGCCAGCCCCTGTACAGAAGACAGCCACATGAAGAGCAAGTACCAACAGCACAGGGTAGAAGAACTCAGCAGGTTCAAGCAATGTGAAGAAGATCAACAAGGCAGGAAAAAGCGGAATCACTGGGAGAGTATGAGCACCGGTCAGCAGAGGCCAAATGGTAATGGCCGGGGAGGACTCCAGGCTTAATCAAAGAGCAATGGGAACTCTTGGAGGAGCAGGGGTAGACACTGGCTGTTTTACTTCTCTGTGGAGAATGTGCTGTAAAGGAAGGAGGGCTAAAGCACAAAGACAAGCCAAGACGGTACTGCAGCAGTTGAGGGAAGAAATATTGCAGGGATAAAATAGACTTGATAGTACACAGCTTTTTGCCATAGTGTTGGAGTCAATCGGTTAAGTTTTTTCAGAGTATTAACATCTGTATTACTTTGTCAACCAATATTTAACCAACGCCTACCCTGTGTCAGGTAATATTTCAGGAACCAGAGACACAGCAGCAAATGAAATAGACTGAAACAAATAACCTTATGGCACATTCCAGTGAGAGTTAGAGGGCAAGGAGACAAACAAAAAATTAATAAATAAGTAAATTAAATAATATATTTGAGAGCGACAAATTCTAGGGTGAAGGATAGAAAGAAACAGGACAGCGAAATATTAAAATTTCAGTAAGCTGAACACAGAAGACCTCACCGAGAAGGCGACATTTGAATCAGATTCGATTAGAGGTAGAAATCAAGTCACAAAGACTCTTGAGGAAGAACATGCTGGATGCGCAAATGCAAAGAAAAATAACAAAATATTCTAATCTGGGTTTCTCCAGGTGGTTTTGAAGAGTGATCCCTTGAGTTCCTCCGCTGCTCCCAAACGTGCCATGTCCTGTGGCTGAGATACTCAGTGCGGTGAAACTGAGAAGCCCGGGTTCCCATTTCATAACATACCCACCTAATGCTTAGTCTCTCACGCCAACCCTCATGTTATTTCCACTACTCTATCCTGTCTTTCTCTCTACCACACTGACTTCAAGAAGAAGCTATGAGAACTACAATGTCACTAGTGTAACTACGAGTTAGTTTTGAGTGCCGTTGCACCACTGTGGACCCTTGTTCTTGACAGTTCCTGAACAAGGCAGATCCCTAAGTCTCGCCAAGGTGCTTGCTGCTACTACCCTGCAGATACCGCACTCGACGTTGCAGTCTGCATGACAAAGTTAAAGGGCACGGCAGGTGTCTGCCAGCGATCATTGCTACATCTCTGGCTACACTGAGTCTCTGATCTCTTCTGCTCTTGGCATCTTGGTGCTACCATTCATGATTTAAATTATGAATGCCATTAGGTAAGTTATTTACATAGCAGCTTTTAGACAAGTGCTTTAGAAAGACCTGTTTCTCCTCTTTCTAGCAAATTATTTTAGAGACATCTCAAACATCCTAATATTTCATAAAGTTTCTAAAGGCATCATTTCAGGTGTTACTTACAGTTCTCTTTTTCTCTGTGAATCTCAGGTGCAATGGTACCTCGTCCAGGAAATAAATACAATTGTCAGTCATCACACTGCATTCAGAATTATACCTCCCTCTGAAAACTAAGACTTCCTCTCTAAGTCAAGCTCTTTATGCCTGGGGCTTTATTCCCACAGGATGATTTATCCAGTGATAAATAAATCAGTATTCATGCAAACAATTCTCTTGCTGGCCCATCCTACTTGTTTATTAGATATTTCCAGATGTAGCACAATCTAATATAAATTCAAACTGAAATCTCTGTTGCAAATGCATGGAGGAGAAACAAGATATAAACAGATATTTATTTGGCAGACCAAAAAAATTATATATGTGTAATCTCCATAAGGCATAAAAATATTATTGATAAATATTAGCAATGACCAAATGAGTACCGGCTGTTCTCTCCATTTTATTTTTACCTTCTTGCTCCAAGATAAATGCTAAAGGGCTCAGGACAAGTAAATTGTCTTACTAGTATGATCTGATTTTAGTACAGACATACTATTCCAAAAGTGTTCACTCTCCCCACCTTACCCTGACCATCGAATGCATTGTCATTCTTCTGAGCTTTCACTTTCATGTTCATTGCAAGTTCCTGTTTTTGTAATCTACTTCACACATCGGCCCATTCCATTTTCCTACCTTGGTATCTAGAAAATATTATGCCCATAACAGATGGTCACTGATTGAATAATACATTGCATAAAACAAATAGAAGAGTAGATAATTCAATTATGAAGAGAGCCCTCATTAATGAATTTGTGATCTATTCTTACTACAGCTGTCAGTCTTCCTACTTTAGCCACAGTGTATGGGTTAATAGCTGTTCTATTTTATCATGTCCTCCAGTTATTATAAAATGCAGTATGAATTTTATCATATGATGATGTAAAAAATGAAATAAAATGTCACCAATTTCTACTCTATTAAATTTGGGATTTGTGATCATTTAGCATGCTTTGGCCTAAAAGCTACCTTTAATAATATAGATAAACAAATAAATAGCTTTCAGTATATAACAGAAGGAATGTTAAAACCCCTCTGAAAAAGGACACTTATTGTTATATGCCAGCTGATGCTATTGATTATAAATAAATTTGGGTTGGGCACATCAACTTTGAAGCATGCTCTGCTTAACAATTGAAACCAAAAAAGACTCATGCATTTCTTTTCAAATCAGACTTTACATTTAATCATAACACACATTTTATTTATTCCTAATAGTCTTTTATATAATCATAAAAATTATGAACTGGATGGGACATAACAAATACTGTAATACAAACTCTTATTTGGTAGATGTGGAAACTGAGGTCAATTGATGCCATTATGTGACACACTCTATTAATGCCTAAGCCTGGTCTACCTATCTCAGAGTTCCTACTATTGCATGACACTTCTTATTCTCTCTTCTCATTAAAAAAAATTAGTGAAGTTTTAATACAGTCATAGTACTTTTTGAAAAAAAATATAACTTTTTGGTCTACATTTAATAAACTACAAAATACAGACATAAGATCAGCTGGTTAGCTCTAAAATTGTAGCACACTCTAAAACTAAATAATTTATCTTCTCTTAACTCCTAGAACAATTTATTTTGTAACTTTCTCAAGGAATTTTCACTTTCTATCATCTAGAAAATACTATCTGCAGATATTGGGATACATTATATATCTTGTATAGATCATAATTACTTAAGGCATCTAATTCCCTTATTTAGATAATAATCAAATATTTGTAGAAAAAGATACTAAGACCATAGATTCTCTTCTGTTTTGTTTTTTGTGGGTTTTTTAAATTTTTGAAAAGATACACCTAGTTAAGAAACAAAGCTATAATTTCAAATAAAAATATTTCATTGAGTCTAGGAAAAACATAATTTTCTTTCTTCCTCTTGTTCATTATTCACATTATCTCAATTTGAGCACTTATCTTTAAAACAACTGCTAAAAATCTATTTTGTACAAAGAGGAAATAATGATGTTTCACTAGTTCCTTTTTTTAGTTTTTTAAAATTTTTATGTACTACTATATCTTCAGTATATCTATCTCAGTGATACCTGTAGTGGAAATATTAGTGAAGTTCCAGCCACAGAGTAAACACTTTGATTGATTTAGCCTTATTAAAACCAAAACGTATAAATATATATCATAGCGAGTTACTTAAAATAATTTTATCCTTAAGTGTGGCTAGTTTACAATAGAAGACATTATTAAAAATTAAGACGAGATTTAAAATACCACGATCAAGATGAGAGAAATATGTTTTAAAGGTTTAAAAGTTATATCCAGTAAAAGTTATATGAACTAACAACTTTGAGATCCATCGTACAACACAAATAGAGTTTCTGTATATTTGGCAAGTCAACTATAGTTAAAATGAAATATTACTCACAGGGCATAAAATATTACTTTTATTTTGGGAAGAGTGTAAAGAAAAATTAAATTTTGATTTGTGTTTATAGTTTTTTATCAAATTAATCTAACGATCACTAATTTTGGAAATAATATCTCTGTTTGACATAAAATCTTTCAAAACACTAAAAAAAATTTTTTATTCCTTTG
The DNA here is from genome assembly GCA_004363605.1 of Indri indri. Lineage (NCBI taxonomy): Eukaryota > Metazoa > Chordata > Mammalia > Primates > Indriidae > Indri > Indri indri. Next base: position 48,853 of record RJWJ010007836.1, on the reverse strand, counting down.
CATTGAATCATTCCCTGAATATAAGCTATGGGTTGGACCAAAAGATGTTTATTTTCTTGAAAAAATAAAGTGAAACTGATCGAGTTCTATGAAATTATGATCTATTGACTGAAGCAGAGTTAAATTTAAACTGCCTTTGTAAAATTTTTATTTTGAAGCTTTTAAAGTCATGGCAACAAGAAGAGAGCATGCCAGAGCTACAATTTTCCCACTCTGTGGCTGTAGAGATGATTGAAACGGCATGAAGGTCAAGCCTGTGGTTGGCAGAACAGGAGTGGGAGATAGCGCATATCTCATTTCATCTCGGTGCACTGGTGTGTTTCTGGAAAAGGAAGAACTGCTTTATTGACCTGTCTCCAGACATGAGTCAAAATATTGCACATGCTGCCAGCTATTTGCTGGAAACACCCTCCTGTTAGGACCGAGGTGGCAGAACAAGGGAGGCGACTCTTCCGTGCTTTATCCTTAAGTGAATACAAACATATGTTCAGTATCCTTCCTGGCCTTTTTTTTATTCATTTTTTTTAGCATTTCACTTCTTTTATTTTTTCTCTGCCCTGCTATTTCTTTCCTGTTTTCTTCTACTATTTCCTTCTATCTCCTTCTCCTTCTTAAACCATAAGATGTCACAATTCACATAAGCAGCATATCCCATTTTCTCCACCAAAATATCTGTCATTGAACAGATATACCTTGTCATTGAACAAAGCTTGAATGAGAGAATCAGAAGTGAAGAAAATACTGTATAATAAGTATAAACTTTATAACCAATTGCCTGATAAGAGCCATTTTATTTATCTTTTCCTTTATATAATGGAAAGTACTGATGTCTAGAAGTTAAATGTTGCCATGAAGGAGATGGAAAAATGTGCTTGAAGAGTCCATAAGCCTGTCTAGCAGGAAAAGACCAAATTCTCATACTTCTCCTCTCTGACATTCACCTAGAGGAAATTGTTAAGGCAGGGTGTTTTTGATGGGGCAAGTAAGAACAACATGGCCACTGAGATAAAACAAATAACTAGTATAGAGAAAATATTAGGTCCAATGACTGATCTCTATACCAAGTTGGGTTCTAGGGTAGAGGGTAACTATAAGTTTAAGAGATGAAATTCTTTTGCCCAAGTCTCCTAAGGCAGACTGGCAGCACTGGGGAACATTGTGCTTCTTTTTAAAGAACAGAAACACTGGGAATCTAGACTGTCTTTTCCTCAAAGTATCCTGGCTGGAAGGGTTCTGATGGCAGGGAAAGTATTCTTCCTTCAACACTGAAGAGCCACTTCAGCCACAAACTACACGTTTCCCACAGGGCATGGCAGAAAGGGAACACCCAATAAATGTGTGCTAAACAGAAATCTAAATAATGACAACAGACCATTTTCAAAATGAAAGAAATGGAAGTTCAGGCCAATTGAAAGTCCATACATATTTGCCAAACTATTATATTATTAATACTACAAAGTCTTCCTCTATTATAAGCAAATACATTTCATAATAAATTCCTCTAATACAAAGTATACATTAGGTACATTATTTCTGTTTCTTCACTCAAAATTCCTACATCTTAAAAAGGGGGACATGGAATATGTGATTTTCAACCACATTTTTTTCTCTTAGTCTAGTTTATGTTAACCTTCTCACTACCTATAATAACTAAATAATTTGGATGATAATAATATAGCAGAGTCAGAGCCTCCTTCTATTTCAAAATATGTTAAAAATATATTTTTGTTAATTTTAGTATAAGCTTTATGATTATGCTAATTTCAACACTGATAAAAAAGGGAAAATTTTAACATGCATATTTGTATCTGATGTTTGATTTCATATAGAGAATTTAAATAAAATAATCATGAACTTTAGAAGTTGCAAGAGATTTGAAAAATAATCCAGCCTAATACCCATATTTTACAAAAGAGAAGAATGAAAGTGGGAAAAGCTGTATGAACTTTTCCAAGGACACATGGCTAGCTTAGAGTAAAACCTAGATTAAAACAAAGGTCAGCAAAGGCTGGATTATCACCATACCATCTAAGATGTTACTAAAAAGTTGAATTATTATTTAGGTCCTAAGACATTTGAGATACGAATAATAAATTGAATGCAGATGTGCTTATCAATAGCACAATAATAAAGGAAAGTCTATATACATACTATTTCACAGGAAGTTTGTTGTGAGAAACGTCCTACAGATGTACATACACACTTTGGATGATAATGTATCTTTCTCAAAATTTCTTGGAAGTTAACATTAAAAACCATGAATATTTGTTCTCTTAAGCTTTTTTATATTCTTATATGATTCCTTTAACTACAAATAAATATGTCCATTAGTATAGCAAGAATACATTTTTTCAAATATCATTAATGTTAAAAAGTATTTCAGAATTAATATTTAATTATCATATTTGTGTGTGAAAGTAAATAGTGCATCTACTTAGTACATTTTAAGTAAGTTGACTAAATATAATTAAAAGACATGATTTAGGTTCACAGAAAGCTTAAAATCTACTTATGGGGAAAAAAAAACCCTACATTTTAATTCTTTTATGCCTTCAAAAAACAAGTATTAAATGCTGGGAATAAAACATTGAGTTGGGATTGATATATCTTTACCTCCACCTATTTAAAGGGAGGGATATTATAGAATGGTGAGCAAACGGAGAGGAAAACCATAGGGTATAGTGAGAGAGCGTAAGAGATATACCTGTACCTGCATGCTTGATAAACTAAGACCTTTGAAGTGAAACGATAGTGTAAAATTTGCAATAGGTACAAAAAGGGTGTGTTTGGATGAGAAGAGATCATTCCAGGGAGAAGAATCAGCATATACAAAGGCCTAGCGGCTTAAAGAAGCCTAGAATAATTGTGAAAATGTTAAGATTTCAGCCTGACTAGACTATGGCTGTACAGGGCATGGCTGAGAGATGCTAATATTGCAGCAAAAAGGGGTCAGATGGAAAAGACCCTTGTGAGCCATAATAGGAAATCTTTAATTTGTCATTAGAGCAATAGAAAATCATTAAGATTTTATCCACATAAACCTAGTGAGCGACAAACTGTAGACTAACAATCAAGGACTGGCTATAGGGGACCCCTTAGGTTCTATAGGATTACAGAAAAAGTAAAGGTAAATGATTATGACAGACACAAAGTGTCCCAAGAATAAGTGGAACTTCAGGGGGACTTAAAAGCTAGGTGACAAATGGCCAGGTAGCGAAGAGAAATAAGGTCATCGCAGCAGAAGCAGGTAACACCATGACTAAAGGAATGGATTGTTTGTGGTATGGTAATAGAGTTGGTTTGACAAAAAACGGTTTTAAGAAAGAGGGGATGATAAGCTATATCATTCTATATAGAATGGGCTACATGATGGAGAGAAACTGAAAAAGTATAATTTATCACTGGTTTAAATCTTTGATGGATTTTGAACCATGAAATATGAGCTAGAAGGGATCAAGCTTAGCATCTAGGAAATCAGGTCAGAGATTATTTCATTGGCGAAGGTTAGAAATTCCAGGGAACCCTCCTAGGCTTGGGAGGAAAACCTGAAGAGCCCAGAGGCTGGATGCCAGGGCTCCTATGACGAGGGCAGGACTGTGAACTGTCGGACATTAGGGACCATGTTTGTCACTTCACTGCTGCATTCCCACCAGCCTCACTACAGACACGCAAACGTGCAAGGGCAGAGTTGGGAGGGGAAGAGTTTGTCTCCAGAAAGATGATGCATTTCTTTTGGGACATGTTTTGTGGAAATATCTTTGAGACATGCACGTAATGTGTTCTTTAAGGAAAAAAAAAATGTGGTGGCAAAAGTAGGGATTTAAACCACAAGAGCTCCAAGGAAGAGAAAATGAAGATCTGCATATTGATACTTCCTGCTGATCCTTTAATCACTTGGACATGAGTAGTAGTATCAGGAGATATATTGATGGGAAATTTAATTTCTCTAAAAGTAATCAAGTTGTTACAGATATTTGGCACTTCCTAGATGATAGCTGTGTACATGATTTCAATAAAATTTTGCATCAGCTGCAATAGAACCTAATTATTCTGGAATTGATTTTACAGTAATACCTCAAATCATTATTTCCCCTCTGTTGTGTTGCCTACTTGATCATTTCTTTCTGCTTATTAACATCTCAAAAATTGAAAAGGATAGCAAATATGTGAAAATAAAAATAATAAATGCCTCACTTCTTTCAGATCTCATGAAATTTTTGATGAGAAATAGAGATAAAAATTAGTTCTCCACTAACTGAGGGAGATTAATCTGAGGTAGAAATAGTTGTAATTATAGAATATTTTAAATGTAAGTATTATTGAAAATCACATTAAAGTATTAAAAATAATATTTGAAGTATTAATTGTGATATGTTGCCTAGTAAAGGGGATAAGTTTCTAATATATACATTTTAATTAACATAATATTTGCCTATAATTTGTGATTTAATGCCTTCAATATGATTTTTGCCTTCAAATGTGATTTAAAAGCATTTTCCTTGAATATGTGTTTCACACCTTTTGTTCCATCATGTTAGCAAAACTCTTTTTCTTATACAAAAGTGAACCTCACTTTAGCACTAATAAATTATTACAAATACTAAATTAAAAAAACATGGTTTAATGAAGTTTTATTATAAACGCTTAAATAAATTTTACCACCACATTTTACATTTGTTTTCCCTAATTCTCAGTAGTACGTGTAATCAGAAATTTGCTAGTTGATGAAATAGACTCACATAAAATATGTGCAAATATATAAATAAAGATACATATATGATAGCAATTTTTTGGCTATTAAAGCTCATTTCAGCAATGGGGAATTTAGCAAAATGTCTGATCATCCCCTGCTAGTATTTAAATTGAAAAGTAAACAATTACAGAAAAGCCAAAATCTATTTGTGTATGAGGGTTGAGCAACTTCTACCATGAACAAGCTTCCTATTGCTACAAAGAAATAGACAAATGATACAGAGGTTTATGACATTTAATGGGACAAACATCCTTTCACTTTTTAAATTCATTCATCTTTTATAGACTCTGTGTGTCTTCAGAATAGGTACAGTGAAGGGACCAAAAATCCTATTAGTCTCTACCAGAGAATTAAGATTGAGGTAGTCACTTTTTCCATCTCAGAATGAACCTGCTTCAACATAACCAGTCTTAGTTCATTTGCACAATGACTGCCACACCTCCAAGGGCACTTTCTATTGATTTTTTTTTTCCCGTGAAAATGCCATTTTTCTGGGAGCAACAGCATATTCTCCTCCAATCTGTTTGTTCCCTGAAACAGTTATTCTTCCCACTACATCATGATATTGTGTCCTACCAATCAAAGCAGTTTGAAAGTTTCCCTAACATTTTCCTTTACTTATAAGCTGTATCAGTCAAAATAAAACTATTAGAAATGCCAAAGGAACTACTGGGCATATATGGACATATATTTAAATAATCCAATCAATTTAACTTTATTAATCTCCAGGTACTTGAATTATAAAAATTGTAAAAATTATAAAAATATCCTTTCAAGCAATGAACACACTAAGAAAGTCCATAGACAAAAGTGATTTTAAAATAATTAAATAAATCATAAGAAACACCAATAGGCAAATAATACAAAAACTAAAATATAGGATAACATATCAGGATTTAATTAGTTTGGTAATAATATCTCTATATCAAAAATATATTTCATTTTTAAGTAAGAACACATATGGGCATTTGGAGGGTGATGACTTTTCTGTACTGCTCTATATTCTGCTTTCCCATCTTTTCCTTAATGCTGAAATTTTCACCCAATCTCTGTATCACTGCACAACAGAAAAATATTTTAGCCATTAGTTTTGTTTAACATGAAGAGGACCCTTTAATTGTTATTTTAGAAAGAAGATGTAAACCAGGTGATATTTGGAGGCTATCACCATTCAGTTCACGAATTCACAGGAAATAACCCATGTGCAAAAGCCACAGGACACAGCTCCTTGTGAAGAGTATTTCATATGATCCAAGCTCCCTCTAGTTTACTGTTTCATGTGGGTGTATTATTGGGCAGGCTTAGAAATGAGTGATAATAGTTCTAAGGAGGTAGCAAGAACCTAAGATAGTTAAGAACAAGCCAATTCATGTGATAGTGCCCTTGACAGATTGTCTCAGGAAGAAAACAAAAATAAAGTTGAAAAACCCACACCACCTACAAAGAGTTTTTTTTTCTTTTCCTCAGTTTTTCCCCATATAACTCTCTCATTCTTTATTATGTACAGAAATCTAACACGACGACAGCCTGAGGCATTATCAAGTGCAGTTGTTTCAATGATATTTAACTCACACAAAGAATAAGCAGATAATTTATTACGATGTGAGATCAGCATTTGCCCGGAGGTTGTGTGATGTTGCTTAATCTTACTGTTGCTTTTTAAAGAAGCATTTTTCCTACCCTTCAATTATAAGGTTTTTTTTTAATTGGGTTTTAGAAATTTTAAAGGTCTTTAATAATAAATTATCCACAGCATGTCTATTGCCAACCACAGATGCCATTTCACCCATCACTGTTTTTAAAATACTTCATAATTAATCACAAAATTAAATGATTTTAGGAAACAGTTTTGTTTCCATCCCAAATCCATTATTTCAACTTCTAAATATAGGCATGGTTCATAAAAAATAGAATAGAATGCACATTGTAAAAACTCATGGAGTGTAGTATAAATGCAAAGATTAAATCTAATATTCAAATAATCTCAATGACGGTCAACTGTACATTTAAATATGCCACTGCTTCTTTATTCTATCAATTTCTAAACCCATTATTCAAGATCTAACTCAAAGTTCACTTCTTCATAACCTAATACTAGTATTTTAAGAGAAATTAAATAACACCCTTAGGAAACATGGTGCTCTACTGCCAGCAATAAGAATATGGAAACAATGTAGAGCCTGACTTCAAGGAGCCTGGTCTAGATAGAAACAGATAATTATAAAACAAAGTTGCAAGTTTGTTTATGGAAATACATAAATGTTAGTATGGAAGTAAAGAAAAAAGTTCCCTTATTTTCTTCTGGAAGTCAAGGAAAGGCATTGTGGAGGCGGTGAGCTATCGGAACTAGCAAGAATTCAACAGTCAGTTAATTGACCGGGAGGGGCAGTGGGAGTTATTACAGTTCAGGGGGAAGAGACTAGGATGAAGTCTTCCAACAGGACATGAGAGCAAGAAAAAAGGCACATAAGCGAGTGACAGCATGACCTATTAGCAGTTCGCATCACTAAAGAAAGAAGAGAAATCCATACTAAAGGAGCAGAGGAGGAGGTGGCTAGAGAGGTATGTGCACAGAGGCTCACTCAACTCTCAACATGGACTTGTAGTTATATTGAGGAGGGGTGACTCAGCTGGAAACAGTGGAAACCATCAAACTGTTCTGAGCAAGAGAGAACACTCTCATATTTGTGTGATTTCTTTTGGCTTTTAAATTTGTTTATTTAATCACTGTAGGATGCTGAAAAATAGATATGAGAACTGCAATTCTGTAAGAATGTTGTTGCACTATTTCAGCTTAGTGGAAATAAGCATATAAATAAGAGTATCTTGATGGGTGGAGAGATTTGGGGGAGATTCTTGGAACAATACATTCAAGAAATGTTGGGGAAGTAAAATGGCAAGGTATGGTGCTGTTTGGAATGGAGGGTGAAAGAAAAGTCAAAGATGACTGTCAGCCAGTCTATCATAATGGTTCAGCATGTCTCCTCAATGAGCATTCCAACTCCCCCTTCCTAAGTAACTTCTGGAAAATTATTTAACATGTTTAAATCTTAGTTTACAAAACTACAGAATGGTAATGAAGTGGCATCTATTTTACAGCATTAAGAGCAGCTGAGATGATTCATGTAAAGTACTGTGCATAGTGTAACACACACACTACTATGAACTCAATCACTGTTAACTAGGCATTAGAATTAATATTATCAGGAACTGCATGTAGATATTAATACCACTAACTGAAAAGAGAAAAAATAGAAGTAGTTACCTGTTTATGAAAAGAGATGGTGGGTTCACTTCTGGAAATTCCAGATGACTTATAGATGATGGCATCCATGTGGAAATAGCCAAGATATTACAGTATCAATCTGATCCCAGAGAGAGTATGATGGTTGGGAAGATCAATATAACAGTAACAGAAACAACAAAAAAATGTGGAGCAGTAATATTTTAGGAGTAATAAAAAAATGATGTGTCTTAAAGAGACAGAATAGAAATAGTAGAGGTACCAGTCTAGTTCAAAACATGATGTCACAGAAGCCATGGGAACAGGGAGTTTGAAGAGAGGAGCTAACAAAGCTAAAGGTCAAAATGAAGTACAGTAAGACAACTGAAGTTGTGCAGTGGATTTGGCAAATAGGTTAAAACCCTACTAAAACAATCCTGTGGGCAAAGGTATGAAGCCAGAAGGTAGAAGGTTGAATAGGGATCAGGGTTTAAAGATGAGAGGCAGTGATTGGAAATTGCTCTTCCAAAAAATTGCATGAGAATAATGAGCAGGAGCTCTAAAGTGGGAGCGTGGTCCAAGGGGAGCTTTGTGGAGTGGAGAAGGGGGTGTGAGTGTGTGCATGTGCGTGCAAGGTTAGGATGGTTGTATCTGTTTTTACATATTGCAGAGTTGAGATTGTTTAGAAGAGAGAATGTTTTTAGAAGAGGAAAATAACTCATGGCACAAGACAGAGAGGGAGGGGCTTCAGCAAGGTCTTGGAGTTGGCAGATGAGGTTTGTACTCATAGTGTGGATGACCGATTTGGCTTTGAAGGAGTTCTTGTCCTCTGTCACTAAAAGGAAATAGATAAGAAAAGTACAGATGGGCATATATTTGTATGTATTGTTGGGGGCAGAGTGGAATGAAACAAAGTAAGAGGATGATGCCAGATGCTTGAAATGTTCTCAGTAAATGAGGGGAAAAAGTCATCCACCAATGGGCCAAGAGATCTGAAGACTAGTGAAGGTTTGAGATCACTGCAGGGGGAAGGGGAACATGCGCTGATAAAAGGCAATGAATGGCTCCAGGAGCATCGAAATTATCTGGCTTAAACTAGTGGTGTAATGGTTCCCAAGTGCCCAACTGCGTGACTTTTTTCCTCCCATTTACACTGAAGGACTATCAACTGTGTGATTTTCTCCAAATGGATTCCGGTGTCTCAGCAGAAGAATATAAGAAGTGAATGCTGTCACCAATGCCCTGTTGGTGGACGTGGATTTGCAGAACATGTAGAACATCAAAGATTTAGGTAAAAAAAGCAGTTTTGATGATTAAATATGGAGCACATGCTGGGGAAGGAATGAGGAGTTCTGGAGGGACTGATAGACAAGAAAACAATTCAGCAGTTGAGAGACTGGGGAGTTCAATGAAGTTCACTAGAAATATTCCTTCCTGTTCAAACTCAGCTCTAGGGCTCCTGTTAAGAGCAGATATTCACAGGACTTCACCACCATGGCCACTAGGGGGCATCGCATGCGCCTTGCCACTGTGTTCAGTCCAGGGTCCTCCTATTCCCTAAGTGGGTCAATCAGGGTCCTCTACTGGCTTGAGGTGGGGGGCCGGGGAGTCTCCTTTTTCTTTTCTTTATGAGGTTCTGAGTCCTAAGTTCGGGTTCATGATGGACTGATGTAACATTTAAAAGAAGCAGATGCGGGAAAGGGCAGAGGGAGGAAGGGAGAAAAGACGGAAGAAGAAAAGGAGAGAAGAGAGAGAATGGTGATGATTATGTAATTGTTATTGGGGCCCAATATGATCATTTAAAAAAATAAGCAAAACATCATGGGACTGACCCAGTGAGGCATCGCCCCCATCCACAGTTTTGTGAGCAGGTGGGTTTTCATATATATGCACTTTTAGAAGAGCTAAGTCTTTATTTGTAGTTTAATAAAGAAAATTGAATAAAAATTAATTTAGTTAATTTATTCTATATGTTTTGAACACTTCAGGAGAGAGAGAAAAGGAGCAGTATCAGCTCCCAAATGGAAATAGTTTCTTTTTTCCAGCTAAATAATTATTTTCATTGCATTTTTCAATATTACCCCAAAGTTGTATACGGTGATATTAAACTAAGCTTAAAGTACTCAAGTTTTAAAGATTGTCTATCTGGTGTAATTAAACTATGAATTAGTGTTTAGTAGAGCTTAAAATTTAGAGTAGCTAAAGGGGCTAATAAGAGAATTCTTGCATTTTGCTGCAGCAGAAGTTTAAAGTGCTTTTGTGGGGTTAGTCTTATACAGATCCTTCTGTAAAAGATAAATTTAGAAATTATAAGAATGAGTGGAATTCATATGTTACATATTTTATAAACCAAATGAATCAATTAACCAAATTCCCATCATATAAGTAGTCAAATATTCATGCACTACTCACTATGTGCTTTAGTGAATCTATTTTCCTCAACATGCTTGTATCTACAGATTACCTCTCTCTCTCCCCTACTCCTCCTCCTCCTCCTCCTCCTCCTCCTCTTCCTTCCTCCACATACACATACAGATAAATATAAATATATAAAAAATTTGATTTTGTCAAATTTGGGGCCTAGAAACCGTACTAAGATTTATTTGAAAAATTTAAATGTGAAGAAGAGAAGCAGTTATTTTAGCAGGCTCTCCCTTCTAAGTTACATTTCTTTATTACTAGTTCAGACATTTTCATACAGAGGCTAACGTATGAGGCCGATTCCCCAAATCACTCTTTTACCACATGTCTCATTTCCCAAAAAGCCTAGTCTATACACACTGCTTCCTGGCAAAACTTCTCTTGGAGATCAAGCCTATAATCTTTGTTCCTACAAATGAGCTTCTGCTTTCGATCTTTGCTGGACCCCAATCATTTCTTTTGAATTGGTCAGATACTTCTTTTTGGGACTAGTTAGATTTCCAGTGTCACGAGTAATGGAAAGGAAAAGTGCCAAGGACTGCGCCCTGGTGCACTCCAACATCCAGATATTAGAAGATGTTAGGAGAGGACCATTTAAGAAGATCTAGAAGGAGTGACCAGTGGGATAGAAGAAAACAACCGGGTCAAATGCTACAGATGGGGCAATTAAGATCAGGACTGAGAAGTGACATTTAGACTTGGCAATGTGGTAGTTGTGGGTAATTCTAAGATTTACAGTTTGAAGATACAGGTGTGGCAAAACCCGATAGGGGTGGGCAAGATAGAAACTGAGAGCAGAGTAATTGATGATCATGGCTAAGAAAACTCAGTCAAGGGGGTTTGCTGAAAAGAGGAATAAAGCAATGGGGCAGTAACTAGAGGGGGAAGTGGGGCTAAGAAAATACTTGTTTTGAATGCAAGAAATAACAACTGGTGAGATAACACAGTAGAGAAGAAAATTTGATGATTAGGCAGAGAAAGCAGAGCATTGCCTATTGATCCCCTTGAGTAGATGACAGGAGACAGAGTTTGGTAATAGTACTGTTGAATAAATGGAAGGATGAATGAATGAATCAGTGAATCAGTGAAATTGTGGAAAGATTTTTAACATTAGCAACATTCCATTACAGTAAAGTATTTGAAAGGAAGCAAAATAAAATAATACTCCATTCGTAGTGTCTTTCAAAATAGTAAAAGCAGCACAGACTATATTATACAAATATTCAATGAATAAGTGTATCGTGAGCATCTAGTATAACAATGAGCAATACGTTTGGCATTATAAAAATGAGAGCAAAGTCTAAGACATGTTTGCTCCCCTTTAGGTATGTAATGCATAGTTAAAAAAATATAGTATGTGAAATCAACTGATAAGTTGCCTGTGTTATTCAGCATGTAAAATGTTTTTATTATTTATTATGACATTATAAAATATAATTAAACAACACTATAGTTGTTTTTTAACTGTGTGGCCAATTATTTCATTCAACTCAAAGTATAAAGATCCAAATAGTGGAAATTGTTATGATAGTCTGTGAAAAACAAATTGTCTTTCCTTAGGCAGCTTCATTTATATAATAGGTTTCAAACTGCTCATAACATTCTGGTAATTTTTCTCTTCTGCCTAGTGTTCTCTCTGGGATTCAAAATCCTTCCCCAAAGGACCATATTGCTAGGAATGCTTTTATTCTTCCAAGGCAGTGTACTGTCCAGGACACTCATTTTTCTTTAATTGCTGATTTCCTTTTCCATTTTCCTAGCATGGACATTCTACATATAATTTTGTCATTTTAGAGTCATTAATGGCTCAGAGCTTAGGCTTGAGTCAGGCTGCCCAGGGCCTCATGCCACTAACTGTAAGGACAGTGGTGTATGTATTAACTTCCCTGTGACAATTAAATGAGTAAATACATGGAAAGTAATAGAGGGGTGTATGGCACACGGTAAGTACTCACTGAATCTTATCATTTGCCTTCCAGTGATTTCATGTGACCCATGCCTTGGATCCTGGTTCAGATACCTTCAATACTACTGTTTCTTAAAACAGGAGAAGAGTTTTAGATTTTCCCAGGTCCTGGATGAGGAAAGCAAGTACTATATCCATATCACACAGCAAGTGTAAAAACTGGGACTCAGATTCAAGAAAACTTACAATTGCGTAGGAAAATATTCAAGGATATGTTGTATTTTTAATATTAAATTTTAAGAGTTCATACATTATCATGATTTGTCATATGGCATCGGATATCTATATAGATATAGATATAAATATATAGATATATAGATATCAGATGCCATATACATGTGTATATATATCAGATATATGCCTTATGCAGTCCTTTCCTCTGAGCTCTGTTTATTTTCAAATATGTCCTTAATGCTTCCACTTTGATGGCCTGCTCGAATATCAAGTAAAATATATGTAGAACCAACCTTATATTTCCACAACCGACATTTCCTGTTTCCTAATAAACAAGTCTTATTGTAACATCTTTTTTTTTTCCATTTCTGTCATCATTGCACCAGTTGTTGAGTTTTAAATTAGGAAGTTCTGAAGTAATTTCAATTCACTTCAATATCCACCCTCAAAATATCTGAGATGTTATTGTGCCTTGGGAGTCATCTTGAAAAACATGGAATATTTTACTCAGAAGGAGAGAGACGGTACGTGTGTGAGTATGTGTGATCTGAAAATGGTGGTTTGAGGTTATGTCATGGTATTAATCAGTGAACAAATGGGTCTGGCAACTTCTAGCTACTCCTCAGTCAAATGTCTTTCAGTAAGGCTCTTCAGGAAGGCATTAATTATTTCCATATATGTCAGAGCTCAGCAAATGGAAATTTAGGCATATAATAAACACTCATGGACATGTACCAAATCCGAGAGACTGTGCGAGAAGCTTTTCCACATGTCGTCTCATTTAACTCTTACAACAACCTTGTGACCTATTATCAGCCCAATTTTCATATTAGGAAAGCACAGTTTAAGAAGCCTCATCCATAGCACAGAATATCACGGAGTTATTACAATGGTGTGCCCAAAGGAAACTTAATTATGTCGGGAAAAAATTCACAAAGATGAATTTAATTTTAAATGAAGAGTAACAACTAAATGTTGTCATTTTATAAAGTGATGGGTGTAATATGTTATGTCTATATCTATATCTATGTACACATTTTTAAAACTGAAAGGCACTGTTAAGACTTAAACTCTTAACACTGATATTCTCTTTTGGGGAGATTTTTGAAATTTGATTTTGAGCATCAATACTTGTCATACTCCAGCTAATAAGAAAAAGTGCAGACAGAGACTGGTAGACGGTTTAAAGGGAAGAAGGCAATAGAAATGTAGGCAGGTGGCGGGAAAGCCGCAAGGAGGGCCGAAGCTCATTTCAGAAACGCAGGCAGGGGGACTAGAGAATCAATGGAAACATCAGAGGGCTATGGAGGTGGGGAGAATAAGAATGCCCCAGTGCTTGAAGAATGGCTAACACAGAAAATGGGCTCGTTTCTTCATGGTAAGCCAGAGGCTCTGATGCCTGGTTGAGAGAATAATGTCCTTATTATGTACTCAAATGTCACCATCACTGTATTTCACTCATACCAATGGCCCATATTGAAATGTCCTCCCTGCCGATGTCAAGCCTACAGGGAAAACCTGATTCAGGCCTCCCACTTTCTCTGGCTGGTCCAGCTTACATTTTTCACTCTTGAACTTCTATTACTTATATGTGGTTCACTTTGTTGATGCTAATTATATAATGATTGTACCACACACAGATATTGTGGTGCATATCTTATCCCTACAACTAGATTGCAAGCCCCTTAAACATGAGGAATTCACCTCATTTTTTTTCTGTAATTATATAAAGCTTTTAATGTGGTGCTTTACTTGTAGATCTATACGATAAGCATTCCTTAATATACCAAATTTTAGATGCAGAAGAATTCTTTATAAGCACTAAGTAGAATCAGTAGTAGAAATAAGACTAGATTATGATCTCTACAAATTATTTCAATATAATTAATGTAAATGAATTTAAAATAAAATTTTATGTTAATAAAGTGTTAGAGTTGAGATTTCCACATAATGAATTAAGGAAATTTAAACAGATGTGTCCCTTAGTAGCCATAATTCCTTCCCTCATGAACATATAATATTCCATTGCTATTAATTTACAATTAGGTTTTATATATAAATATATAGGTAGTGAATAACCCAGAAAATAAAAAGAACATATAGACTAATAATGCTTTAAATTATAGCATGAAGGAGATCTCTCTACCTCTACTTTAATATTACAAATATTTGTGAGAATTTTCCCAAAAGTAGCTCTCAGAGTTACTTTCTTATATAATATCATGTGACCATCTGTGCTCACCACTTCTTTTTACTAGTTGAAATCTTACCTTTGCAATAATTTTCCCACATAATCTCCTATGATTACCTTAGCTGTTTAATATCTTTTAGACTTTAACTCTTAAAACTCTTAATAATCATATTATCACATTTTTATCAAATTATTTATAACACAATATTTCATATAAATTCTTGCACATATTATGTGATAAATATTGTGATAAAGTAGTGATTTGTAAAAGGAAAGTATTTTCATACTAATTTTAATGGGGACAAAGTAGATTCAGTGCAAATGTTAAAAGACTTACACACAGCAAAGAACTGCTAAAAGGCACAAAGAGTAACCAAAGTCATGTTTTCCAATTCCTAATTTGATATTCTCTATTTACAAAGGGGATCTTGAGAGTCTTAGAATATACCATCTTACAATCTTTTAGTCCCTTTAACATTTTGATCTACGTGCTTTAATTACCTAGCCAGATTAAACACCCCTAGAAAGCAGAGATTTTATTTTAACATTTTGGTTTCCACAAGGTTAGCAAAGTAGCAAACAAATAGCTGTCACGTGGAAAACACATGTTGTTCTTGATAATAGTGATTAATCATTGCCAAATGTTTATGATGATTCACCAAAAAAGAAAAGAAACAGTAACAATAACAAAACCTCCTCTGGTGTAAAAGGCGTCAATTTCTAAAATACATGTGATATTAATACTTAGACATACATTTAATTTTAAAATCAAAGAAATCTCACATAAATGGAAAACATGGGAAATTATTCACATCAGCGTGTCTTGAGGTAGTCTCTGTCTTATATGATTTGTTTAGTTAAAGTATAGATTGTTGGGCCCTATTGCATACTACTGAATCAGAATCTCAGAGAAGAATCACAGAGATTTACATTTTTATGAAGTTCTACCAGGTCATTTGTACACCCACTACAGCATAAGGGTACTTTTCTGAATATTTATGTGTAGAAAATTTCACACAATCTTTTACTTTGCTTCATGAAATAACTAAGTGATACACTAACATGTGTAGAAACGACACATGTTGTTTCATTGCCTACTTTTTCTTTTCAGAATTTAAGAATTTTATTTTAAGTTAACATTTTATATTACAATGTATAATCAAAACTGTGATGTGAGAAGATATGTATAAATTTTTCTTCCCAACGGGGATACTTTTTTCTAGAAACACACACGAAATATACCTTCAGAAATTGAATTTTCCACTTATTATACTTTGGATTATTATCTTTATAAATTTGGTAAAACTTTATCTTAACCAGTATAGGTTACTCCTCAGCTTCTAAATTCTTCTAGACTGAAGTAACAATGCATACACTAAAATCTGAATTACTTTTATGACTAAAATACATCAGATCCTCATCCCAAAATAGCCAAATGGATATTCTCTTTACTTTTTAACAAGAATCTACCTTTGGGCAAAGAATGTGTGCCCTGAGAATGTAACCCTAAGCTCAAGTTAGAAAGATTGCAAGGCAGTTACATATGAATGATCTGTTAGTAATTACTCACATAACACTAACTCTGTTGCAGTGATAAATTATATTTTTCTTTATTTAAATGTTATATGCATATAGTTACATCTTTTCAGAGAAGCAGCTATTAAATTAAAAATCATTCAAAGTGTTCTATATTTAGAAAATAATGCGAACATTGGGAGAAATGTCCTTTTTAAAAATTTTTTTTCCTGGACAGATGTTGGCATTTGGAGACACATTAAAAAAATGGAAATTACCTTTACTCAGTTTTGTCACAAACAGAGTCAAATAATTTCTGCTAAATTCCTCCTGTGACTGGTACAACAAACTATTAATGCCTGTAGCTGGTGTTTTCTTCTGGCAGGTAAAAAGGTAGTTAAAGGCAGAGGCAGTTAAAAAGTATGAATGATTAAAAGAGTAATTGATATTATCTGCATAATCAATAGGATATAGGATACCAGGACTTGCACTTTTTAGTCTGCATGTATAAAGAAGAAGATAGCAGACAAAGAACACAAGAACCTTGACCCTAGTTGTGCACATTTCAAAGTATGTGTTACATAAAATGATTTATATGATCCAGATTCGATGCTGTGTTAGTACACTAAGTTCTAAAGTCAGATATTATAAAATATATATAAAGTTCCAAGGACACAAGGAGTCTGCAGAAGTCAACTAATACAACCTTTACAATATTTTCTAGAGTAAATGATCAATGTCAACTAATATAAGAATACAGTGTCAGTAAAGGTATAATTCTATCCATAGTAAAAAGACATTTATTCCATTGTATTGTCTATGTAAAACAGTCTACATTTCAAAAATATAGGGCTGTTGAATTGTTTTGTAGATAACTTTGTATCATCTATTCCATTGCCTCTGGTAAGGCTGACCTAAATAGCTTACAAAATGAGTACATAACCTATTTATAAAGCAGGGGGGTAAATCAAAGATAACAAAGCATTTTGATAAAAAATGATTGCTATATTTATGCAAAACAAAAGTTAACTGAATATGTAAGATTAGTGCTTCTAATGGCTCATGTGGTGCAATAATCTCTTGGAGGGATTAATGTCATTAAAGTAGAGAAAAGGCCAGACTGTTGAAATATTTTGGCACTCCTGATCTTTTACTTGTCTACACAGGAGAAGAGCTTTCTGAGTAAGCAGGTGCCATAGCTGTTGCAGAGTACTGGGACCCTCCTTTCAATATAGCCACAGGCCTGATTCCTCTTCATGACCACGGTACAAAATGGCTTTTCACTCTTTGGTTCATCCAAAGTCAAGCCATAAGGCACCAGTTTATATTCCTTTTGGAGTAGTAAAATACGAGCTCTTTATAATTTTTTTGGAAATATGATATGCACAAGTTAAACAGTTCATCATGGGCATTTTCTGGATGCTTTGCTTATTTTTTAATACTAGAATATCATGTATAAATCCAAATATATATAAATAGCTGTTTTTCAGTTTTTCTATAGCATTTTCAAATAAAAATGAAAAACTTTTCACATATGTGAATTCGCAAAGTACGGAAACATCATCTTTAGAATGGGGAAAGTGTCTTATGTAGTGTCTACGGTTTGACAAAAAGTTCAGAAGTAATTCTTTCTAGTGAAAAACAAAGAAACAAAATATAGAGAAAAATATGTGAAAAATGGGAGAAAGGCTAAGGACGTTTACAAAGAACAATTAAAATCTCTGTACTCTCGAATGGAGAAACTGTCCCAACTATTTTGAGGGTGATCTGTAGACTGGTGAGTTAGGCAGGGTGGCCAGCACATGACGTAAGTCCAACAGTAATTACGAAACACCCTGGGAAGACCAGAAGGGCTGAAAAGAAACAACGGCTCTCTTTGTGCTTATCCTTAATGTCAAAGAAGATACCTGAAAATTTGTGAAGAGTTCCACATCTTCAACTATCATGAGGAAGGTAAAAGAAAATCTAAATATTAAGGAATATATTTGGAAAAAGGTAAGGTGGGAGAGGCCTTTCTTTTTTGTTTTTATTTTTTTTAGAGATAGGCTTTCTCTCTGTTGCCCAGGCTGGATACAGTGGCATGATCCTAGCTCAATGTAGCCTTGAAATCCTGGGCTCATGGGTTCCTCCTGCCTCAGCCTCCCGTGTAGCTGGGACTAGAGGTGCAGACCACCATGCTCAGCTACTTTCCATTTTTATATACTATCTGCATTGCCAATAATTTGTATTATGTTAACTAAAATAGTTTGTAAAAAATGTTTTTAATGTGCGAAGAATAGTATGAGATTTATGGCAATAAATGCTCTCAAGATTAATATGCATCAAAGAGAGATGCTGATAATAATACTCAGGCAGGGGACATAGGCATGGATTTACAAACTGTATTGTACCAAAACTCCATTTGCAAATCTGATACCTACCTTAGACTCTGGGTTATACAAAAGCAAAGAATGTATATTTTACTCTTGTACTTCTAGCAGGAACAGGGTATTTAGTGATGAGGAAGCCTTCTAAAATATTCAAATAAGTTAATGAATAAATAAATACATGAGAAAATATAAAATTAAACAAATGAATGTAGTCTTTCAGAGATGTGATTACATATATTTAATTTATTGAGAACTACTTAGGTACTATGTGGCTAACAGTAAACAATGAATAAGCCAAAAGATTCCCTGTCCTCATGGAATTTACAGTCTCAAAAGTCACAGTTGCATGAAAGGATGTGAGGGGGCAAGGTAATATTTCTGGGTCTCCACTGGCTCTTTTCTAAAATAGAGGATTTGGAACAATTATAAACATTTCTTGTAATTCTATGATCCTATAACTACTGTAAATATGATGATGAAGTGGACTAGAAGAAATTAAAGAAGACACTTCCTCTTTCTTCTCCATAAGCCCCCAAGCTGATTAACTTAGAAAATGTCTCTTTAAATTTCACTGACTGCAGCTGTTTTTGTTGACAAGCAATTGGAGCTGAACCTGTACAGACTGTCTATATAGCACTGTTCTTAAAAACAACCACAATTAAATAGTGCTTTTGGTGGAGCTCATTAAAATAATCTTAAACTACATAAATTTAATTGGAAGTTATTATAAAAGCATCTCTCCTCCGTCTACATGACCTGATTTTATTGATGCTTAATTATTGTATTGTCTTATATTTCTTTTGTCTCACCTTTCTCAACTAATTATATATTTGTGCAGAGTGAAGTCTCTTTTAGACACTTTTTTAATTTTACAGTGCATAACACTGTGGAAGGTACATAGTATGTAGTTAATAATTGTGTGTTGAAATAAATTTCCTTCTTGGTTATACATCTATGCTAATAAAGTAAATGAACAAAAATTTGACTTTGATAAAAACCAAATGTTGTATCTCCATGACAAAATTATACTCTGGATTTCTTTCCTTTTTGTGTAATTCTTCTAAATTTCCCCAAGTATTTACCACAGATTTGTATTACTTGTATAATCAGTAAAAAACATTTTATACAATATTTCAGGAAAATTCCTCCACAATACTATGGGCATATGTAAAAGTTAATGACAAAATAACAGAGCACCTAAAATAAAACAAAAAGTATTAAGTAAAAAAATTTAGCTTGAGTATAATATTATATTAATGTTTTAGTAAGTGGAGAACTATAAAAATTTTCACAAACATTTAAAAGATAATTCTTATATTTCTATCACTTTAAAGATTTCTTAATTAACCCCTTTAGCCAAATAAAATTACTGCAAATATGCACAATCCAGATGGTTCCAAAAAATGGATAATGAAATCAGTGGGATAATGTTAAAAGTGTCAGGCCCAAAGGCAAAATAAATTATTTTGGTGAGAGGAAGCACATAGTATTGTGTAGGTCAAGGAAACTTTTTCATAAATTTTTCTCAGTCCTTCGTAGACAAAGGAAACGAAATTTATTGCCATGTTTAGCACTGAGTTTCCCATTCAGGTTACTGTCAAAAGAGTGTCAGTGTGATAGAAAGTTGTATGTTTCAATGGATTAGGAAAACTCACAAAGTATCCTTAAATATCAATGACGACAAATTCCTCCTCATGTCTCACTTTTCAAAACCAATAGCATCTACTGGTATTCTAAGGTAAAGTGTCCCTACAGCCACTGGATGCCACAACCCCCCAGCCACTCAGAGACTCCCTGAGAATCACCTCACTCACCAATCTTATCCCAAGAAAGGCACAAGATAAAGGATGAAATGCTCAGAAAGATTTTAAGGGCAATGTAGTAACCACCCTTGTGATCAAAGATTTCACTTTTTTCCCACTCACTTAGCAACTTAGGTTTTGACCTGTAGAGGAGGAAAAATGAAAGTCAGTTCAAAGTGGAATCCTGCAATGGGAGCTGAGGTTATCTGTGGCTTCTTTGCAACTCTGTCTTACACACACAGTCTTGAAGAGCTGAAATTTAGAATGAGAAACAAGCATATTTTCCTTTTTGTTTTTTCCCATAAATCCTCCCTTCCTTTACACAGAGCATGCCTAAATGAATGCTCTATGTAAATCTTCATTTGCTGAAGTAACACAAGTTTTTATCTGCTTACTCCAATTGGAAGTTAGATTCAAAAACAATGTGGTGCCTTTTACATGTTTGGCTCTCAATAAATATGTGTTGGATGATTGAATAAATAATCAATACTTAGAACAAATGCTATTTGTTGTAAGTTATCATGAGCATCATAAAAATGTATTGCATATTTAATGGATATTCCTAAAGCAGTCTTAGGTGCTATATGAAAGTATCAATCTCAATTTGAAATATATAGCATCTGACATTAAAGACCAACTGAAATTATACTCATAAACACCTGAAATTTAAAAAAAAATAATGACACACTGTAAAATACAATGAAAATAATTTGGTTGTAAATACTAAGAATATTGCCTTCACTTTTGGCATCTGAGTTTCATAACAGAGTTATCCAGAAGCTACAAGAAATCATACTCCAAAATTTATGTACACAGTTCTCTGCATACGGTAGCTTTCCTGAACCAGAATGAAACAGAGAATGAAAAGATCTGTTTTATGAGCCAGAATCCGACTCTAGCCACTGGAGATCTATCAACTTCACTCCAGTTACTTGATAACACAAGGCCACCATGGTGCTAGTGGTCATTTCATGTTCAGTGAGCCTTGTGGGGATGGGAGAGCAGTCTATTTTTCCAAATGTCATCTTCTAAGGTACCACTTACATTCTTAAACTGGTTATGTGAATGATAAGTCAACTGGATTTTGTAGTACTAAAACTTAGGAAAATGCACATAAACAGCAATGCAACTATTTATTATAACTGTCTTTATTAAGGAAACCTTAATAAAATGGTGACCTTTTGTCTAATTTTTTAAATAACCAAAACATAGACAAATATGTTTGGTTTAGACAACCAAACGTATTAGAAGGATTTGGTTTGATAATGATTAGCCTTTGATTAAGTGAAATAAAATCATACTGATAGAAATGCATTTTTTCCTCCTTTTCTTGGTCAGTGTTATGCAGTACAGATACACAAGGTTTCACCAAATGAAAGCCCAATCAAGACCATTTGGGAAACAGTGACAGGACAATATTAATGTGTTGGTTGAATTAGAAGGAGAATTATATAAAATAACCATATTTTGAAATGCACCATAAACTTAGAATTGCCTAAAGTAGATATTATTTATATTGAAGTTTTACATTAAGTTTGATCAATTATTATTTTATTTTATGACTTCATTGCTATCGATGTTATTCTCTTTCTAAATTTAATCATCTGAATTGAATAAATTAAAATATTTTCTGTAGCAATCATTGGTACAAACATAAGAAAAACACCTTTTGAAGGGTGGTCCTATAAAAATCAAATAAAACAAAGAATACATTATTACTGATTCTTCTAAAATATTATATATATTTTTTTACGATTAAGAAGAGAAATGCAGGGGATATACTATCAAATATGCTAAGCAAAAGCAAGCAAAAGTATATAGACATCTGAAATAAAGCTGAATAAAAAGATCAGAATATAGTTTATATATTATATATTAATATATGATGTGTATATGAAAATGTGTTTTATTCTCTTAGGAAAATATGTGTTTTATTCTTTTTTTAAACAATGTATATCAAGAACTAACATGTTCCCAGATTTTTTCTAGTAGTCTTGTGCTGACATAGGGTACAAGGAAAAGTTGTTGCAACAAAAGAATATTGAAGCAAGACGTAAAAGAAAAAATTTATACCAAAGCAAGCAATTTTAAACTCAATTATTTTAATTTAATTGGACTACTTTTTCCTACTTAACATTCTTCTTTCACCCAATAATGACAAGTTAAAAATCACTATGGACAAAAGAGTTAATGGTCATTGTATATGCAGATAGGAGAAACCATTTACAATATTTGCATTTTAAAATTCTTGATTGTCTCAAAGTTCCAATTATAAAGATACTGTCCTTACATTGAATAATCAATTATTGCTGTAATAAAATGTAAAGTTTTTATCCCAATTTATTAATATGAAGCCACTATTAAAATGCTTACTAAAATAGTTTATAAAGTGCCCAATATATAGAAGATAGATTTTAATTTAAAAAATCCAAATAGGAAAAAAAGAGAACATCAGAGACAAGGGAAATCTCCAATGATAATTTCCTCTCCTCCCTCCTTATGGTCACCAGCTAAAAGCTGATCGAGGCAATATAATTCCTGTAGGATTAAGTTAGCTAATTCTGACTCTCCTCAGCAATCTAACCTAGAATCAGCTTTACAGAGCTAATTATATTTTTATATGTAAAAAAAAAAGTTTCACTTAAATATTTGGCCCATTGAATTACTCAGGGCTATATGAAATCATAGATTGTCTAAAGATATATTTAAGGAGGCCATATACAATTATAAACTAGTATAATAATTCAAACTAGTAACTCAAAATTGTTTTCAGATCATTACTAAACACGGAACTCTAATATCATCCAAGGAGTAATCAACACCATAAATAAATTTCCACAATGATTCCACTCTAATATAGCTGCCAAAGAATAGAGCACAAATCAGAGTCCCGATCTTGGTTTCAACATTAACTAAGTATGTCGCTACAGGACAAGATTATTACGAACTTCAGTTTCCTTACCTGTAAAACACAAACACTGAGAGCTATATTAAGGTGTCATTGTAAATCTTACGGAAGACAATTCATTTAAACCATCTTTGCAAATACCTTCTGCCATAGGTTCCCTTGCATAACATGCACCTCAGGTCCAGGTTCCATGGATTCCTACTATCTCTGTCTTTTACATATAGGGAGAGACTAGGAATAAGACCAGAAAAATAATGAAGGACAGCCATTCTGGGGAAGGAATTTTAATTCAATCCATGATATTTTTTTAAAAGAATCATCTAGATTTTAAGTGCATCTCTACATGTTTATCTTATCATTTTCCTTGTTACCACTTTAGCTTATTTTAGGCAGAAACGACAAAATACATAGATGAAGGTACTGGAGCAAATTCTGGGCATTATTTAAGTGGCATCAGATGCAAACAACAAAAACCTAAAGGTTATCAGCTTATTGGGGGTGGGGGATGGGTATCACGTACTAGTCTCCAATGTGGTGTTCCTCAATGGGAAAGCTATTGAAAACGTGAGAAATCCTTCATGATGCATGTGCTAATAACAGGCAGCACCCCCTGCCCTGCAAAATGTCCTAATCCCTAGAACCTGTGAATTTGTTACCTTACATGGCAAAACGAACTTTGCAAATATGATTATGTTAAGGTCTTTAAGATAGAGAAATTAACCTGGATTAAACAGGTGGGTCAATTCTAATTCTAGGGGTGCTTAAAAGTGAAGAATCTTTCCCAGCTGTAGTCAGAGGGATATATGACTACAGAACACTTAAGAGAGACACACTGTTTCTGGCTTTGAAAAGGGAGGAAGGGAGCCTCTCTAGCCAAGGAATATAGGTGTCTTCTGGAAGCTGTAAAATGCAAGTAAATGGATTCTCCTGCAGAATTTCTTTAAAAAAATACTGTCCAGACTACACCTCGATTTTGGACAAGTGAGACCCCTGCTGGACTTCTATACAAATGTAAGGCAATAAACTAGTGTTGTTTCAAGCTACCAAAGTTGCAGTAATTTGTTACAGCAGCAATAGGAAACTAATACAGTGCAGGACCGTCCTGAGCGCTGTCAGACAGTTAGCATCTTTGCCCCTTTACTTCTAACGCCAGGAATATTCCCTGAGTACTGCCACCTGTGAAAAAGCCCTCCCGCATTTCCAAATGCCCCTGGGGTAGTGCAGTACTGGCCCTGGCTGAAAACCAATGTGTTAATGAACAATGACTTATAATTAAAATTGATAATGATAAAATTAGATTCTAAGGCAGAAATTCAAATATTTTGATAAACCTTAAAAAATGACCTCTGATGCATTTCTAGGCCTTATTTCTGACCATGAATAAAATTGCTGAGCAAAAACATTTCACACTGTATTTCTCGTATCTTTCAGTGGAACCTGTGTGGCAAAGAATTTTATTTCTAATTCTCTGGACAATACCAACTCATTTATCAGGACAGCCATTAAGAAGCTATTAGAAGGTAATCCAATGGAGGGCCAGAGAAAAGTGAGATGTATTTTTACTATAAAGAAATATGAACACTATTTTAAAACTATTTTAAAAGAAATGTAGCATGATAAACTTGATTATTAAAAGCCCAGACATTTTGAAATTGTGTTGATTCTTAATTTCATACATGAAATAAAGAAATAAAAGATTTTATCCTTCTAAGTAGTTGAGCAAGGAATACTTTGCTATAATACCATAACTAATATTTTCAAAAAATTATGCTGCATAGTATTTATACACTTCAAACATAACCCATGTTAATCTGATTTGTATAATTTTTCAAACAGTGAGACTTTACGTAAGCAACTCTCAGTTTCAAATGACATAGTGTTAACTATTCAGTTAAAAAATATGAAGAAAGTAAACACACAAATTGTTTCTTGTTTGCCCTTAAAAAATATATATCTTACAAACAAGTATGAATATGATAGTCTAAAAATTACTCATATTTTACTAATGTCAAATATCCATCATATATATTTGGAGTTTAACATATATATTTGGAGTTTCAAATTTTCAAAATTTTGAAAACAACTTTAATTAAATTAATGTACTTTTTGGCACATTTGCCTAGTTTACTAAAGTTTCAAGAATTCTGGATATCCTCTACTGAACTAAGCAGAAGAATTAAAATGATGTTACATGCTTTGTTTCAAACCTTGATATAAACAAAATACTTTCTGTGATAATCTATTAAATATTTATTATTTTAACTATAAATAATAAATATATCATCTCATAAAAATACATATGCTCCTCACTCTTCACAGGAATAGGCAACATGTTCTATTTTCTAAATAATTTATTCTCTATTAATCAGATAGAAATACAGATAACCTCATAACCACTTTGTACTAAAAATAAATAGTACTTGATCTACACTTTGAAATATTCTTAATCAGCTTCAGGCAATAAATAACTCAGGAAAGAAACACTATAATTTTATTTATTGCAATGCTTATTATGCAGTCAGATGGTTTTCATCACAAAGGTCTAATATACTTTCATCTTCACAGAAAAATATAAAATGTCCTTTGAAATCAAACAGACCTTCCAAAGACATCAGTCAGTCCATTGTGAAAATATTACAGCTTTGTCACTTTCACCCAAGAGATTTCTGTCAGTCGCCAATCTGGTGTCACTATAGAATTACAGCAACAGTACCCTATCAATGCCTGCTGTGTCCTTTGGGAAGCAAAGCTTTCCTGGTTGAACTTTATGACTTAGTCCCAAAGGCAGAAGAACAAAGCCTTGAAAAGCATACAGAACACATTCTCTTATAAAATTCTAGAGACAAGATAGAATCTATTTGCAATTTTTTGGTGTATTATAGATTAAATTGAATATTAAACAAATGTATCAGGCCCATAATTAATATTAGCTGTCCTTTTGTGTTTGCTTCAACAAATTACATTCTTTCAGAATCTTCAAAAGCACCTGTTCATTTTTAATGTGCTTCTTTTTCCCTTATTGAGCAATTACCCGTAAAATGATGATTCCCTCTATAAAAATGCAGGTAAAAGGAATAAACCTTTCCACCTTCCTATTCTTAAAAGCATAGTCCCAAAGATCATTTTTAAGGCTAAGTGTGATATTTCAAATTTTATGATAAAATATTAAAGAAAAAAATCAAAATTTTTGTTTTAAATGTCTTTTTCTATCACTTCACTACTACAGTTTCAAAGATAATGAAAACCTAGATTTAGAAACAGAGTTACTTGGGTGAGTGTAATATATAGTTTTTTCTTTCCTATATATTTTTTTTACAACAGTAGGTGTGATAGGTGTATTTTACTATTTGCAGGGAAGATATATTTTTGCATGGATCATAACTCTTTTCCTCTGAATATGGTTGTATAGTACGTATCTTCAATTCTGAATGAATAATCTGCTGGGCAATTTTTTCCTATTATTTTCCCCCTATATTTAGTTCATTCACTTAGAAAATATTCTAACACATTACCTTGTGACCTACAAGAGAAGTATCTCATCATTAATGACCATACATTATTTTCAAGGTTACAGGAAATAGAATTGATTTCTAATAGCCAGTTATACAAATCTGAATAAATAGATCAATCAGTACTGGATCATTTTGTTTCTACAGAATGAAAATGTTTCCTTATCCTTTTCTACTTGTATTAAATTTCAAAGAACATGCCAAAATGATTTTTAAAATAAAATATTTTAAATTACCATAAATTGAGGCATTGAGGATGAAATTAGCTGGTTATTGGGAAAGGAAAACAAATTAAGTTCACACATATATAAACTATTTTCCACTTAAGTTATAAAAGATTGACAGTTCTGTTCGATCTGTACATTTTATATACATTTATGTTAGAGCCCCAACTTTAATCCTATGTGAAGAAATGAAAGAATTAAAGAATCCAATATGCAAATTGCCTCATAAAATTGAACGTTTGTTTTTCTTGTTTCATTTGAATACTTAGTGTAGTCAAGGGTGAAAGGATTTTTATCGATTGTTGTTTAATTTTATATTTCACCATGACTAGTCACCATAAGGTTTTCAGTTTGAGAAGTTAAAAGTGCCCTTAGGGATTAAGAATCTGCTAATTTAGCAAAAATATGTTTAGAGAGTGTAATGAGAATCTTCAAAGGTACAATAAAATGCATTTTCAGAGAACACCCCATTTTGCGAGAACATTTAAAATACTAGAAGGTAAGAGTTGATTGAGAATTCTGGGGCTTATTTGAGTTGGTCTTCTCTATCTGTAGATCTAAGTAATTGATTTGCAAATAACAAACACTGTGTGTATGTCTGTGTGTGTGTCTGTTACTTTAGCACACTAATAGAACTTGTGAGGACTGGCGATGCTCTATGTGGTATGATTTGTGTAGTGGATCAAAGCCTTTTCTGAACAAAAATAAATATATTTCCAAGTCAGGCAAAATTCTACCATTACAGAGATAAGTTAAATTCCAGAGTAAGTTTAAATCATGCATGCTTTAATGTATTCCAGTAGCACATTAGCAGAGATCAAGATCAAAATATGAGATTAATTGTCTATACTGCACTCTCAATCTGGCAGCCACTAGCCACATGCGGCTACTGAGCTTTTGAAATGTAGCCACTATTGGAAATTTAAAGTACACACCAGATTTTGAGGACATAGGATGAATAACAGGTCTGTAAAATACCTCATTTATTAACATATTAAAGTTATAATATTTTGGACATATTGATTGAATAAATTAATTTCAACTTTTTCTTAATACCTTTTAATTATGGTTACTAGAAAATCTACAATTACATATGTGGCTCTCATTGTATTTCTTTTGGAAAGCATTGGTATATCAATCTGAAAATTTGATTGAGCTTTGAAGGAAAAGGACACTGGGCCAGAGTTCTAGAATAAATACTTTAGAAAACTACCAAAGAAACAATAAACTAACAACAGAAAAAGCAACACTATTGAGCTTGGTATGCATTGGTGGTTGGTCATTCTATAGCTATGTGAAGGTTTTTATTTTTTTTTATTGTTTTAACAATATACTAACTGAATGGACAAGTAGGAAACAGCATGAGATAGAGGAACTGGATCCTGTATTAATCCCTGGCTGCATGTTAAGGTTCATCTGGGAAACATTTAGGATATCCCTACCTGAGCCTTGTGCCTACAAATTCTAATTTATGTGGTCCAGACTGAAGCTTTTTAAAATCCTCCCTGGGTGAATTAAAGAGGTTTGGGCCACAGTTTTACCCAGGCACAAGAAAAAGGGTGCAATAGCTGTGTGCTTCACCTCAGGAGCCAGTACCGATCCCTGAACTCCGTGTTGTTGAGAAGGATTCAGAAGGCCCATCAGAACTTGCAAGAATGTAGTTCTACGATTGATAAGCAAAGTCTTTCATGGGGTCATGGAATGGGAAATGGTGTTAACTGTTACAACAATTTATCATCCTGGTCTAAATATTTATTTATCTGATCTATTTTTATCCTCATTAATGCCAGGTTTAAACCGAACATAATTTATAATTGCTCCCCACCCCTGATAGCAACACAGGGCCCTTTAACAACTCTTCCTAGATTCCTTTCCTCCCAATGTGTGTAAAGGGTAACTTTTCATCATTCCAGTTTCTGCGTGATCGCATCTCTTTACCAAGTGCTTACCCAATGAACCAATGTAAAGTGGCCAGCCAGTCACTTGATTATTTTGTTCTAATTCAAGACCTTGTAATGCTTGTTACTAGAGATATTTTCCTTCTTCATTTATTCACTTTGTACAGAGGGTCTCAACAACCAAAGGTAAGGTGGATGAGATAAGGTAAGTCTCTGGTTCACCATTACATGCCTCAAAAAGTACTAGCACAGGGGACACATTGAACAAAGATGTATTGAATCAATGAATTAACAAATAAGTAATACTTTTTTAGGTAATATTGACTTTGAAGTTAAATGCTTTTTTTCCAGAAGGGCAACTTTAAAAAAAAATCTCTTAAGTAATATAATTTGTGATTTGGATTGTTCTAAAGTAAATTATACTTCCCAACAAAGGAAAATCTTTAGAAGGGTTTTCCTGATGGCAACCACTAATTTATTGAGATACCATGACTATATTTACAGGCAAGCTATAATGATTTCAGTGTTGATTTTTACTTCTGAGGTCACAGACCTTCTAATATTTCTTCCAAAATGTTTGACTTTGAGTTACATCATTTATGATTAAAAATCTTGGCCAGGCTCTGTGGCTCATGCCTTTAATCCTAGGACTTTGGGAAGCCAAGGTAAGAGGATCGCTCGAGGCCAGGAGTTTGAGACCAGCCTGAGCAACACAGCAAGACGCCATCTCTACAAAAAATAGAAAAATTAGCCAGCTGTGGTGGCGCATGCCTGGAGTCCCAGCTATCTGGGAGGCTGAGGCAGGAGGATTGCTTGAACCCAGAAGTTTGAGGTTGCAGTGAGCCATTATGACACCATGGCACTCTAGCCTGGGTGACGGAGCAACACTTTGTGGCAAAAAAAAAAAAAAAAAAAAAAAAAAATTATCAGGGAACAAGCTAAGGCATACAATGATTAAATTCAATTTTGTTGTTTTTGTATCTTCTTAAAAATACAAATAAAATGTAATGAAAGATAATGCTGAAACTGGATAAAATCAGAAATTTTGTATTACCTTAATCCTCATTACTACAATTGTTCAGAAGTCATTTCAATTACAAATTAATAAACTCCTACTCATTCTTTCCAAACTTTGGAATCTTTTGAACATAGCCAAAGTTGTAAGTCACACACACAATATAACTTTGAGTAAGTAAGAAGGAGAAAACTTTGTTATACTATGACTTTCCATTAAAATAGTCCATTTCCAAATGTTTTATCTTTAAAATATTATCTAATATGACTAAAATATATAATAATCTGTTTACAGAACTTTTATCATAAAAAGACAAATTATATCATGTTGATAAAGTACTATATAGCTATGAATGAATCCTTTTTAGACTTTACTTTCCTCTGTCTTCTTTGGAATTACCACATTTAAAAGGCATGAGGTAAGTATTGGAAGACATTCATTAAGAGGTGAAGGAAAGAATAATGAATGATTTGAGAATTTTTTTAGACTGGATCAGCACTGGAAGGAAGCAATTGCTATGATAAAATGAATGTGAATGATACCAAAGTATATTGAGAGACAAGGAAAATATTTACA
The DNA here is from genome assembly GCA_004363605.1 of Indri indri. Taxonomy (NCBI): domain Eukaryota; kingdom Metazoa; phylum Chordata; class Mammalia; order Primates; family Indriidae; genus Indri; species Indri indri. Next base: position 18,309 of record RJWJ010007836.1, on the reverse strand, counting down.
GAGTAAAATATTAAATGTGATCATATATAATACATATATATATTTTATAAAGTAGCATATGTAAAAATGTCTTCAGGGGAAGTTCTGTTAAGCTCTTTGGTTATGCTATGAATTTCTACATGCATTTTTACATTAATGTAGGCTTCCATATTTCTGGACCTTAGTTTAATCCTATAATTGTATGCTGTATTTTTTTATTAACTCTTTTTTATGGGCCAAGTGCTTAAAATAATACCTCAAGCTCTTTATTACCTGTTCTTTCAGTTGCACTTAATGCCATCAGGGTGTTTCACTTTCCCAAAAGAAAGTGGTTTAAGGCAGTAAAACATTTATTAATGTTGATGAATAATCCTTACTAGAAATAAACTATAGTAGGGTTCTCTCTCTAACATAATCTGCCTGACTAAACACGTGCAAAAGAAGAAAGGGTGGAAATAGAGAATTTAAAAGTCCAAAGGACTCTCCATCTAAAAGCATTAATTCAGAAATAAGTATTTAAAACATTGGCATATGTTGTATTTTTTACTCCCAGCACCACCCCCGACCCCAATAATTAAAAATTTAATAGATGTGTTCCAGTTATTGAAAGAGCTGGAGTCCTCCCATCTAAACAATTAAGGGATGAAATAAAATCAATATTGAGCTATCAATCACATGTTTTGTTTTTCTAAGTACCATGTTTTTAAAAGGAGAATTACAGAATTAGGGTTAACATAATAACTTTGTAAAAAAAATCCTAAACATACAACAATGTTTATATCAATCCCTACTCTGTAAGTGAACCAATATAACTGCCCAACTTGAAGGTCATCTGCCTTATACACCTCAGTTTTATCTGTTTTTAAAAGAGTAATAGGTAAGTGATGTACCACCAGAAAGGGAAAATGTCAAAGACAATGTCCCACAATAACACACATTAATGTGATAACTGAACTACTAGATAAGATAAATGAAGTGATTATCGACTATGAGAAGCATTCAATTCTGTAGAAAATGACATTGGTTAAGAGGCCTCCAGAGTTAGAGAGAGGTTATATTTTGGTTCTTTAAATAATGGTGAGAAAAAAAGGTACTGGGACTATACTATGGTGCATAGAACATAAATGATCAAACAAAACTATTCCATTTTCCCCAAAACTCACTTGAAATGCATGTCTTTAAAAATTAATTCAAGGTGAAACAGATATTATAAACTATACACACACACAGTTCTGTTAAATAATGTTACGAAATGACAATCAAATTTTTTATATAAACTACTTAGAACCATCAAAAATTTCAGATTAAAAATGGTTTCCTCACAAAATAACAAAATGTATTTTGTTGTTTTCTTAGAGACAGGGTCTTGCTCTGTCACCCAGGCTGGAGCACAGTGGCACCATCACGGCTCACTGCAGCCTTGAACTCCCAGGCTCCAGTGATCCTCCCACCTCAGCCTTCTGAGTAGCTGGGACTACAGGCATGAGCCACCCAGCTCAAAATGCTTTCTGAATTAAATGTGTTATCTATGAAAACAACCTATTTTTTCACACCATAAAAATGTTAAAGATGATGTTGTAATATATTTTAAAACTATATCATGGAGATCACAGAAAGTGCGGTATTTCTAAAAGAAAATAAAACTGATGTGTTCAAGATTTCTTTTTCTCAGAAAAACCTAACAAATAAAATTACACTATCACTTTTTAAAGTAAACAAAATTGGCAGTTTCCCCGTTACATTTCCTTTATTAAATGGCACTCATACCACACTGAAAAGTGGTTTCTTTGTTACAGGATTTACAATCTGATTCTTACTCCCCTCTACTTGTTGCCAAAGGATTTTGCCTTTTGAATTTTCTTCTATCCTGATTCTCCTCAATTTTTCTGACAATGGAAACCATAAATGGCACCTCTGACCTTCTGAAACTGAGAACTGATCTTCTGAGATTGAGAACTTAGGTTCTCATTTAGCAAATAAGGAGCTCTGGACTAAATAGTCTCTTATATCTTTCCAGTTCTGAAATTTTACCAACAGTCTAATCAGCTGCAGGTATTATGTAGACAAAGGTCTTTGGGCCTCTAATTTCCACCTTTTCAACCAGACTCAGAGCTTATTTGCTTTTCTGAATTAATTAACACCCTTGCTCCAAAGACTCATATGTCATGGTATAGAAACAGCTTGGGTTTAAAATTTAAATAGATCTTAGTTTAAATATGTCTTGGCTGCTTACCAACTGTAGCCCCTTGTTCATAACTTTACACTCTGTGTCTCAATTTCTATCACTTAAAATGATGACAATAATACAGATTATAGTTGAAGAATGATATGGAAGTCTCTGTGGTTGATACACAGGGATGCAAAATAAACATTTTCTAACTGAATGAACTCCACTTTACTTAAGAATATTTTCTTCTAACCCAGGCTTACAGAAGGAGGCTCTTTCTAATAGTGAAATTTTAAGTAATAAACATTGACATATGTACAAGATATTTTTCCACAAGGTAAATTTTTTCAGATCTTTCACATTACTTACTTTACCTGCTTGTAAGGCTAAATGTAACTGTCTCACACACTCTGGGACTATTAAAGTCCAGTCTTGCCTGGAGTTTCCACATCTAACAAATCCTTTCAGTAATTAGGCATCTTCTTGATCATACATACCTCTTGAAAAGCACAGTCAGGGGCAGAAATTAAAATTAATTGAGACTTATGACTATACAGCAAAATAGCATTTAATGAAAACGGGTTACATTCATTGGCTGAGGCCATAATGAGATTATTTTCCCAAAGCAGACTTTTGAAGAGCCTTGAAAAAAGTGGAAATGCCTAATTGAGGGGGGAAAAAACTTTAAGTAGAATACATATGTATCTCTAAAACTAGACATCACCACTTAATTCCCTATGGACAGTGGTATATTTTTCTGCAGAATCACTCCAGAAATCGATAGAAGTTCATAGCAAACACTCTCAGGGGAAGAAAAAGATTTGAAATTACAGTCTTATTATTTATCTCCCTCTTAAAAGAAATACAATGCATGTGATCATGGCTTAAATGAAATGCAGCGAGTTGCTTCAAAGCATGTTCGCTGCATTATGCCTAATGTACCTTTTTTTGAAAACATGGGTCCACATATGTCTTCCTCCAGGAAGTAAAGCATAGAATTTGAATCCTGTACTAAATTATCTCCAGCCTTAAAGATCTTGCCTTATTAGAGTCCCCTAAGATTATATCTGTAAATAATTATACAAAAATTGCAGACTGTAAGAGTTTCATTTTGTGTGTAGCATTTCCACTGGTCCATTCCACGTTTACAAATGATATCTTACCTTTATTTCTGTTTTATACCATATATTACTAAAAAGAACACGACCTCTATGGGAAATATATAGTAGGAATACTTTTTTTTTTCTTAAAGTGTACAATTCTTATTGAACTTGACTGCAAAATATGGAGAACGGGCTCACAACCTGATGCCTCGAGCAGCTAAATGCGTACTACTGTGGCTGTACACTGTGCAAGGCATTTAGCATTTGGGATATGAATGAAAAAATATATTTTAGAGATTTCTCTAAATAGTGTTTGTCTAAATCTGGTGCAAAAGCCACCTTCATCAGAATTATGAAGGCTGATTTATGGCTCCCACTTATAAGCCCCTGCATCAGAATCTCTGGGCATTGATCTCAGATGCCTGCATTTTAAACAAGCAGCTTGGGTAAATCTCACAGACACTAACTTCGAAATGCCCCGAATGGAAAAAAGACAGCAGACCTAATTAATCTAGCAGTGGATGCCAACATCGTGAGCACAAACTAGGTGACGCATGTAAAAAACTTCTCACCATTGGACCAAGGCCCTTCATGGTGCAGTCTCTGTTTTTACAGCCTTCCCCAGCCTCGTGGCCCCCACTTCCAGCTGCAGATGCTTGGACCACACGTGCTTGATTCCCTCCCCAGCCTACATTCTGACTAATCAGAAGCCCAAATGACACCCTCAACCACCTCCTTTCCTCGCAATGCCCAGACCTTGTCCCTACACCCACCCCGCAGTCCAGGAACATGCTTGTTCATCTGACTTCTTTGTTAACAACTTTACTTAATTATAATTCCCATATCATTAAATCTACCCATTTAAAGTGAGTCACAACCTAAGTTTAGAAAATTTCCATGACCCCAGAAAGAAACCTCCTCCACGTTAGCATCATCCCTCTTCCCAATCCCCACTCTCTACTCCCCAGCCCAAGGCAGCCACTAATCTACTCTGTCCTGTGCTTATTTATTCTATATTATTTAATATAAATACCTGCCATGCAGCCTTCCGTCCTAGCACTAGCAGCTGTGTTGGAACTACTATTCAAACACCTGCCTCTGTACCCAGACTTCCAGAAGCTAAGCTCCCAGTGTCTGGCACTGTGCCTGGCACATGAGGAATAATCAATAAACACTGGATTAATTAATAAATACCTCTTTTTCAGAGGCAAGGAGGGGCAGAACTTGTATGTGCTGTCACCACTTAAATGAAAAAGGCTGTGCTCTAACTAGACTGCAAGTGGGGAGTTGAGTTCAGACAAGATGGAAGGAGCCTGACAAACCGAGAGGCCAGAATTAAACACCTTCGAAAGTAACACTGGTGACAAATTCACATTAGCAATGTTTGCTATAAGAATAACAGTCCATGAGATTTGCTGTGATATCTAACTACTGCTACTAGATTTCAGGGAAAACACATTTTTAGTGATTGGTCCTTACCTCCCTTTTGAGTACCTCTCCCAACTCCTGCACTGTCCCTCGGCCCAGGGGTCCAGGGTTAACAGGCTAGCAACACATTCCTCCCCCAGGTATCCTCAGTTTGATAAGCAATATTCATTTCCTTTGATTTTAAGCAAAGTGTCTACTGCCTGTGACCTACTTAAATCACAGTGAAGTGATTCTGAACACATTAACTAACAGACAGAATTGGTTGAAAGATTAGGCAAAGTATTGGTAATTTAATAAAAATACGGTAGCACCTGCTCTTGAAGAATCTTCATAAAGAAGTATGTATAAAATAAATAAATCACCCAAAATACCACAGAGGGTGAGGTTTTTACTGTTAACATTTTTCTGACCATCTTTAAGGCATTTCTCTCTGAGCACATATACCTACTTTTTTTTTTCACTTTGCAATATTCTGTGCAGTTTTTCATTTCAGTGAAGACAAATCCATTGATGGTTCAATGGCATTCCACTGTCGAATGTTACGTGATTCATCTAAACAATCTTTTATTCCTAGACACCTAGGTTATTTTCTCTTTATTCTGGGCATTATAAATAATTCTGAAAAGAATATTTACACATATTTATCTCTGCACCTCCACACAATTGATTATCTCATTAAAATACATTTTATAAAGAAAACTTCTATAACAAAGTATACCCACATTTTATGTTTTGAACAATATTATAAAACTGCCCTGAAGAAAGACTGTACACATTTATATCCTGATCAACAGTTTTTATGTGTCTATTTACCTACATGTTGGAAATAACTGCATTTTCATACTATTTTGAGTATTTAACAATAGGCCAAAAACAAAGCATGGCCTTTTGACACTGTCATGTCAAACTATAAGATCAAGCGTTCTATTAACCTTTATTGCAATGATGACTGCAAAACAACTTCTGAAGCTTTTATGGTCTTTGACTTCTCTCCCTCTCTGACCTTTATCCTTCCCTAAACCCATACTCCAACTTTGTTTCTTACCCTGGAGTCAGGGAGTCCATGGAAAACACACATCCCTATTAATCACAAGCACGGAAATTGTATTTTTTAAGCACCCATCAAAATAGAAATATAAGATTTATATTTAATTTGCATTTCTTCAGTTACTAGGAAAGTTAAGTATATTTTTATTGATTCTTTGTATTTCTTTTCTGAAGTTCTGTATCTATTTGCCTATAAGGATGTTTACCTTTGGTTATTAGGGTAGTTTTTCCCCCTAATGTTAATTAGCTTTGTTAATACATATTAAAATTCCATACATACACAGATATATTTATTTCTGTACTCTCTATTATGTCAATAATCATACTATTTTAAATAGTATAACTGATGAATTTTAATATCTACCAAGGCATAACTCTTTTTTCAATATTGCCTGATAGCCCTTTACTAGCTTTACATACTTTTTTCCAGAGGTACTTTAAAACCACTTGACAAATTAAAAATCCTAATAGGTTTTTGCTTGAATTTACATTGAATGCATAGATTAATTTTTACAGAATTCATATCTTCAATGTTTTAAACTTCCTAGCCATAGCAATAGCAGTATTAACAGAAATAGTTGAAGGAAAAGCAAGTGGTAATTAAATGTTTAGCATGTGTAAGATGATTTTCCAAACACTTAACATCATTATGTCTTTTATCCATCACAAAAAAACTTTGTAAATGGGATGTTTTTATTTTGTAATTTACAGATGGGAAAACTGAGGCACAGAAAATTTAGATAACTTATCAATGGTCAAATAGCCAATAAACACTAGAGCCAGTACTCCATCCAAACATTTTGAAGAGAGAGCCCCTACACTGACAACTCGGCAATTTAGGTATGCCCTTCCATTCAAATCTTATTGTTTTTTACAGCTTTAAATTTTTTTTTCACCTGGGACTTGTGTGTGCCTTGTTGAATTTGTAGCTACCCATCTTATATTTTTAGCTGGAATTTGTAATTACTAAGTTTTCTTGCTACATTTCCAAATAAATTTTTTGGCATTACAAATAATGTCAATTATTTATTTTGTAAATGGCTAATGAATGAATGCTCATTGTTTCTAATCATATTTTGGTTGCTTTAGGTTTTCAACAACTACTATCATCTGTACATAATAATATGGCTTCTTTGTTTCCAATTTTTATACTGCTAGGTTCCTTTTATTTTCTAATTCCTTTGCCTAATAATGCTTCAGCAATACTGAGTATTTTATTAGAAATGGACATTAAAATTCACTAAATGCATTGTTTAAATGGTCATATGGATTTTTTTCCAATTTTAGTGCCATTAATCACATTGATTTATAAAATTAATTAGGAAAATTTTCTCCTTTCTTAATAATCATCAGCAGTTAAAATAGCATAGCCTTCTGGACTACTGAAGAAATTCAAAAATAAATTTTTCCAGCGATAGTACTCTTTTTTAGGATAGTGCCATAGCAATCTTCCTCATGGTAAATTTACATTTTTTAACCCTTTTTGAGACAATTCTAATTTATAGCCCCTAAAATATTGATTTGATGCCTATTTTCTCTCTATTATTCCTGATTCCATGTTTTCATATTATTTTCTCATATTTTTGATCAAACAAGTGTTCTGTATTTTATTTACTGTTTGCAAGGAACAGGTTTCCAGATTTTTTTTTCGAGTTCTGCTTTTCCTTCTAATTCATTAATTTATCTTTTTGTAAGTATTAAGCCATTCTTTCTAATTGACTTCATTTTGTTTTGTTGATGTTTTTCAGATTTTTTAAAGAATTCAGTTACTTTATTTTTTATTTAGTAATTAAATATTTAAGATGTTAAACTCCTTTCTGTTACAATTTTATGTACAACCATAGTTTCCATATCTAATTATTTTTACTGTTATTTTCTAATAGTCTGCAACTATGCTTTTAGTTTTTTTCATTTTTGGTTAGTTATTTCTAAATTTGTTACATTCTTTTTAACCAGAGAATAGTCTATCATTACAAATTTCTCATGATTTATTGAGGGGGATGTATGTGTACGTATGTGGCTAAGTATATGGTAACATAAAGAGTACACATAGTTTGCTTGTCAATAAACTTTGCTTTCTTTTGTAGTACAGAGGTTGCTACTTAACTTGGTTAATTTTTTGTTAATTATATCTGTACAATCATCCTTGTCCCAATTTAATTCTCGTGTATTAATTTTTCCTAAACAAAACACGGTATGCTAAATTCAACTACTCTTTGTGTTTCTGACTTTTTTCTAGGGTATTTAGCAATTTTGTGTTATATACATTAAAGATTATATTATAAGGAGATGGACATTTTGGTTGAGATTTTGTGGGGAGGATTTCAGAGTATAATCAAACACTCTTCTCCTGAATTTCCAATTACTTTCCAAGAAAATATATGAAATTTTGTGTTTTGTATCCACACACAATCTACACCCATCAAAACAGTTACAATGAAATCATTAAAAATTGTCTAAGAGAGCAATGAATACATTAAACCATAAATTACACATTGGAAAGTACACGATATGTCTTGAATTAACATGCACATTTTACTATAATTGTATCCTTGAAATCCACATTATTGAGTGATAATCAAGTCACAGTATATAAAATTGAGTTCTCATACTTTATTATTTAAACCATGAAAGGGGGAGTCTAAGAAATAATTCATATTTAATTTTCTTTTTATACTGCTATGATTTCAAAGGTTATATGACTAATGTTAGTTTCCAACATTGTTCTGCAAAGAATAAAAGCTATTGTGCTAACAAGAGAATAATTAAAATTCACTAAACTCAAGACACACATACCAGTTTCTGGTCGACCCAAATTCAAGTAACTGCATTTATCTATCTGTCATCTATCTATCTATCTATATCAGTAGAGAAAGAATGAGGAGAGAATGAACATAGAGAGAGAACCTTTTTCATTTGCTAGAAATTGTGCCAGAGTTGTACTGTGCTGTATAATAGCCAATAAGTGGTTATATAAATTTAAGTTAATTAAAATTACATACATTCCAAGTGCTCACCATATGGCTAGTGGCTACTGTTTTAAACACCATAGGTAGAGTACAGTTCCATCACCACAGAAAATCCTTTTGGACAGCACTGAGAGCAGATATTTTTGTTCCCAAGAACAATGAAAAATAATTCTTATTATTCTTCTTTTCAGATGGGACAATTAAAGTTCAGAAAAAAACAAACAGGATACTCAAGTTCCAAATATTAGTAGCTGACTAGTTAAAGACTTTAACTCAGTTCTGTGTGGTTTCTGAACTTATGCTTTTCCCACTTACTAAGTAGAATTGACTGGAGGAAAGAAACCCTTAACATCAAGAATGGCTAATGGAAACCCCTTCTTCAAGCAGTTCATAGCCTCAAAAATCTCACTATAGGTGCCATTGGCACAATTTGTCCCCAGGGCATTGATCCTTGTCCTTGTCTTATGCTAGATTTTCTGAATTGTGCTCAGGGTTCTTACTAGCATGTACATTATTTAACGAAATTAGTCTTGGAACTAAAGTTTTTCCATGAACTCTTATCTCTGGCAAAGATTTAGCAATCCTGTTGAACGGTATATTTATATTTCATATCCACCTATTGAAACAACTTCTGTAGGTGATCCAGTCTAAATGGCATGCCCAAACTTAACCTGTTAAGTTCTACCAAGGTTGCCTTTTTCCACTATTATGATTTGAATAGTGTACCCCCAAAATATGCCCAAATCCTAGTCCCCAGTGCCTATGAATGTGACCTTCTTTGGAAAAAGGATTTTTTACAGATATAATTAAGAATCTCGAGATAAGATCATCTTGGATTCAGAGTGAGCACTAAATCCAATGACTCACGTCCTAAAAGTGTAAGGAGAAGGAGATTTGATACACACAGGCACAGAGAAGAAAACACAGAAGTGAAGAAGTTCAAATGAAGATGGAAATGAGATTGGAGTGACGTGTGTACAAACAAAGGAGCACTGAGGATTCCGAGCCACCACTAGCAGCCTGGAGAGAGGCATGGAAAGGACTTTCTCTCAGAGCTTCCAGAGAAAACCAAACTGCTGACACCTTGATTTTGGACTTCTGGCTTCCAGGACCATGAAAGGATAAATTTCTGTTCTTTTAAGTCACCCAGTTTGTGTAATTTGTTGCGGCAGCCTTAGGGAGCTAAGAAAGCCACCATCCCTGTCAGTACATCTTTTCGGTGCTTTGATCTCCTTCAAAGCGGTACCTGTTCCTTCCACATCTCCCAAAGATGCAATCAAGAAATTCTTGTGATTAACTTCCCAATTAACTAAAACAAGGAAGTGAAATCTGGGTGAACACCTGAAGAAAAATGTCAAAACCATATAAATGTTAGGTTACAGGAAAATGACTTTGCCTTTTAAAATTAGGTTGATTGGCTGGGTCTAGAGTCACGCTGCTTCCTTTTTTAAAGTTTTGAGCAGGCTCTGAAGCACTAGAAGCCGAAGGAGACTGAATGACATAAGATGTGTTAAAGTGCACTATTGATCAAACAATGCTACAGGAGGAAAAGAAGCTTAATGTTACTGACAAATAAAGGAATGTTTCATTTAATATGACATATATGTAATGATATGTGAATGAATTATTACTCCATGTGGCGGTGAGAAGAAAAGACAAAGAACATAAAAATTTACATTTTCTTATTTTATATGGCTAAACCAAATCCTTTTAGATGTTGTTACCTTGTATTCCCTTGGCACCTGCAAAAACAAATGTTAACAATTTTCCATATTACGAATCTTTTAACAGTTCTTGCATTCCATACAGGAAACCATATACAAAAATGCTCACAAATTCCAACATTGTGTTTCAATCTGCCCCAATTCCCTAATTCTGTTTACTGCAGCTGGTTTCCTCCTAAGGTTTAGTGCTGATAAATACACAGTTATATTAAGATCATATTCACCTGGGTGCTTACTAAAAGTGATCATGTGGATGATCAGCCTAAGGACAGATGCTGTGGGTGAAGCACAAAGTTGGAAGTGAAATCTCAATCAAGGGAAGTGAGAGGAGCGACCTTAGTATTTAAGGGTAAGAGTGATCAAAAGAAGAGGAAAGGGGAAAGTGACCGGTCTTCAGGGAGAGCACAGAAGGTTTGGCTCAGCCAGGCATGGGCTTCAGAGACGATGGAGCTCATGGCCCAGAGACCAAACTTTTGCCTCGTAAAAGACCGAACAGCTTAAATGGGGAAAGGAACATATCCCCTGAAACTCATGTGCATTGAGACATAAATAACTGTGAAGTACCACATGATTTTCTTTTAGGGCAGACAAGGAATATAAATGAATTCAGTTCCAGAAAAGTAAGCAGAGGGGTTTAAAAACGTAACTGTAATTTTGAAATTACGATTTTCAGGTTTTGCTGGGAAGAACACAAAGTACTTGAGCCTGTTGGGAGGAAAATGGTGCTAAGGCATTCAGGCCTTGGCCATTTAATTTACAAACTAACCTGCTATCATTTGTGTTTATTTTTCTTTAAATGTGGTAGTCTGTACCAGGTAGGAGACACAAAGGGAATGGCCCTGATAGTTACTTTAGCCTAATTGGAATTTATGTGATCCTGTGGCCTCTAGGTTTCTCTAGTTAAGCGAGATCATGTATTTCAGGGGAAAAAAAAAATACTGGGGAGAAAAAAAGAACAGCAGAAAAACTGACTAAAGGTTAACCACAAATGTCATATGTGTCTAAAATTCTCCATAGTATACCAATCCATTCTTACCTGACACTTCTACCACCTACATAGGGAACTTTTCACTGTTTGCTGACTCTATAAGAGAATAGAAGGCAATCAGAATTATTGTACCACAATTAATAGGAAATTTGCTGCTGAACGTTTGTTTCTAACTGCCCAGTCTACATTGAAGGTCTTTAAACAGCTAATTTGTGTATAAATTTTTTAAAAAGCAAAATTAAAAATCTTTCAAAAGGCAAAAACTTCTAGAGAGACAGAATAATTTTTACAGATCTGGAGGGAGAAAGGCACTGAAAGAAGATCCATTATTTTTGGAGAATCTGGCCCTAGATAATCAGATTCAGGTAGGAGGCCAGAAGAACCGGATTTAAAGCAACAAACAAGGGCAGATCTAACTTATAAGTTCATTTAGTAGGCATACATTAAACACCTTTAAAATTCATTTAATCTAAAGAAACATGAAAGCATAAAGAAAACTTTTTTTTTTTTCCTGGAAACTAAAGTGATTGGGAATAAATATTTTAAAAATTAAGTGGCAAAATGTTGACAAGCATTTAAGTATATTTAAACTTACCTAAATTAGAAGTGTATTAGAATGTTGTCCTATTGTATACATTGATAAAACTTATGCAAGAATTAATATACATAGATATACACACACACCCATGCATACCTATTATTTCTGCAGTGAAAATAAGATGAAATAACACAAGGAAATAATTACAGATACATGTGACACTATCTATGTTCCCATATCCTAAAATATTACGCAGTCAACTACGAAACTCTTTACCTGAGGAAAATCAAAAGAATGTTAACTTGTAGGCTAATCTGAGCCTCAGTTCAAATAATTGGCTGTATTACTAAACATCACTCTAAGAAAACTGATCAAAAAAAATCTTGCAACCTTACAATTTGTAGCAAATGAGTTAATGCTAATAAATCATGGAAATACACAAACTTGTTTTTATTCCTATATGCTACTTTATTTTCTTCCAAAACTAGAAACAGAGTTATAATGATAAAATGTCAGTGTTGACAATATTCTCTAAGCATTGTTACAAATCCTTAGCTTACAGATGAGGAAATTAGAGCTAAGAGATACTAAATAAACCACCTGAAATCACACAGCTTTGAGTGAAAGTCAAATCTCAGATTCCGGCAGTGTTCGGTGTTATATCTATGATAATAAAATATCAAAATTATTTTGTTCAAGCAATGATTCATTTAAGAGTTAATTACACCAGTATGAAGGTTCCAGTTATTTAAGAAAATGCTTATGAAAGACACTGCATTACACTGATTATATTAAAAATAAAAAAAAATCTGGATATCCTCTGATGTAATCATTTTACTTTTGAAAATTTATCTTAAATAAATGACACATTTTAGGTGTCAACAAAGACACATACAATAAAACTGTTCATTTAGTTTTCTTTCAAATGTGAACGTGTTAAACAACTGACATATCCAACCATAAGAGATTGTTAAATAACTTCTGCTAAATTCATACTATTAAATAACAAGAGACCCCAAAAATGATGCTGTAGTGAAAGATACCTAACGGCACTGTATTTTAGTTTTTAAAAAGTGTATGCAAAATATTATGATAAATATATCATAGCAGACCTACATAAAATATGATACAACACAATATAACATTTATCTTGTACAATTATGTGTTTTGTATTTTGTATTGGTAGTTTGTATTTTAATGCATTATTACATTTAAGAACTATTTCAGAAGTCAGAAAAGGAATACTGAAATTATGATTTAATCATAATCATATAATGGAATACTGAACAGGGATATAATGAAAGAATTAGTTCTAAATGTATGAATAAAGAAAAAAGTCGTAAAAATATCATGGTAAGTAAAAAAGTAAATTGTAAAAAGATACATGGAGTGAATGCATAATGAATGTTAAGAAGTCACTTCTAAATCAATCTTTAAAATTTCATTTAATAATTAAATTTTATTAAGGCTACAGTTTTATTTTTGGTTCTGTGAGAGTAAATAATTACAAGCCCTAATAAATGTCACAATATTTTTGAAGCATTTTCATTCGGACCTTATTTCTCCCAACTTTTCTTTTCCCTTCTTCTACTCCATCAGTAATTTTATTTTCCTTATTTTCATGCTGTTTTAACAAAGGGGAGTATTACATTAAATGGAGTAAGCCTTCTCATACTCCTTGTTTTGTCATTGCAGTGTTTGAAAGAAAAAATCTCACTGGGGACATACGGGCTTCTCTTAGTGGTCATTGAGAGACAGGTCCAGGTGTGGCACTATTTCGGTGACCATGGTCTTACAGATTTAGTTTATAACATATATCAGTATTCCGGAGCTAATTAGATTTGGGGACTCACACTAACAACATTCAAAAGGGAAAGAAATGTATAACCCCTTAAGCAATTTATTAATTTGTAATTGAAATACAATAGTCAAGAGCCCGGAGCTCATGTCTTGAGCCTGCAGGAGCATTCCAAATATCCTCTTTCCTTAAAGAAAACATACAGGAGTAAACAGATAATCTGAAGTTTGTTTGACGAGTACTAATGAGAATATTTTATTTATATGACATGCTCCTAATGCCATCGGAACATGCAGACCTGTGGCATCAAGTATTCAGAAAACTAGCATCTACTTTGTTCCCAGGAGGGCACCCATATGAGTATTACCAAACTTTGCCTTTCAGATCTGGTTTTGTGTACATGTCAGAAACACCCTGTCAATACGATTAGAGCTACTGGCTTGGGAATATATTCAATCCTTTTCAGCAGAGGTTCTTTTTGCATATATTTGGTCTCATATAATGAGACATCTTTTGATCCATTGTTTTTTAAATCTTAAGAGATTTCTGAGGTATCTTGTTCTTCTTTTGCCTAGAAGCACATTTTTCTTGATTTTATATTAGCAACATTATTTACTAAAAGGTTTTGCATATTATTCACATTTTTAATAAGAGTGAAAGTCTTCTGACAAAACTCAATGGAAATATTTTTAGACTGTTAACGTGATTATCTAGAACATCAGAAATAATTTTAAATGGATACATCAGTTGTAATTCTTTAAATATTACATAACTAGCAAAACAATTATATCTTAATGTTATTAATTCTGTGTTTGTCACAAATTTCAAAATTCATTTTCTATAATTTCTTTGCAGCTATGAAAAGCTGACCTATGGAAATAGGAAGTGTTGCAAGTATTTTACAATTTGATTCTAGAGTTGCTAATCAAAAAGTGTTCCAAATAAAACTAACTAAAATGAAATGACCAAGCTCCAAAAACAGGAAAAAGCAAAAATTCTTATCATGCAATTATATTTTTAATCTAGATTTTTCACAAATCATATTGTCAGTTAAAAAATAGATCATTAAACAGATAATCTTATTCATACACAAATAACAGTAAAGCTGATTTGAGTGTGAATTCTGTTTCAAAGACACTCTGTAATCTCAAATTTCTTTCCGTTTTTTTCTCTCAAAAGCATAATCATTATGATAATTTGTTTCATTTGCACTGTTGGTATGTGCAATGCACTCTTCATTTAAATGTATGAAAACAAGATATTTTAAGTGCAGTAACTTCAATTTTAAAAAAGACAAAATTGGAAACTATCAATATTGTGTAAGACAATATTGACTGAATTCATCCAATTTTTTAAAAAATTAAAGTTGTAAATCATTCTATGTAGACATTACTAGCATGACAATTTGGACATAAAACCTGCCAAAATGAGTAACAGGGACTTGAAAACTCAAGACTAATACTAATACTATTTTCTGCAGTTTACTATTTCAAGGTTATTTTTCCCTCAAAATTTGTAAAAACAATATTGAGATTTCTATCTTTTATATAATTTGTATTAGGTTATCACACAAACTTTTCATTTCCCTACAATTTATTTTTATATGTGTATGCCAACCATTAAATTTTTGTTTTCTTCTTTGTTCAAATTAATCATTTTTAACTGTTTTAAAGGTAAAATCTTAAAATGCATAAAGATTCACAAAGAGTAATAAGAAACATTGTTTTATTTAAAATGTTATTAGATTTCTTAAATATTTAGATTATAAAAAAGAATCATCACTGATTCATAATTATATTAAAATTACTACCTTTTAGTTTCAATCCCATAGTTACCAATAAAATTTTGAATGAATGAGTACCAAATTTTATTTACACACATTTTAGAAAAACCATATTTTAAGACTGTTAATACTTTATATGATTTTAATATATTTTTGAATCAAAGTAAAATGAACTTGGCGATAACTGAAATATTATCAACTGTTTCAAATATAACAAGCAAAATAACTTAAGTTGTATATAAAAGTGTTATTGTGAAAAGTGCAAATAAGGGACTTCACAATGGCAAATACTTCTTAGACTCATATTTTAGGAAATACCAACAGTATAAATAATGACACACACAAAATATGTTTAATATTTTTGAAACCCAATAGCTACATGTAATACATTTAAAAATGCAAGATATTTTAGTATATTTAATTTGATCATAAAAGAAAATAACTTTACAGAAGGAATTGTTATATGCCACATAAAATTAAAGTAACAAAATCTGTGAGACGAGAAGAAGAAATTATGAGCATCTCATCACAAAACAAGTATTCTCCAGTTGTTAATCTCTTAGATTATCTTGTACCTACTTTTTCTTAAAGGAAAAATATCAGCGTACTGATTTTTTATTTGATGATAAGAGATGAAAGATAGGCAGAACCTAATATTTATTGAGCACTTAATTTGATATTTATGCTTTAAATAATTTTTATCAATCTTGTGGATATTTTTTAAATTTAGGCGAATATATTTCAGGAAATACGCTTATGGTGGAAGGTAATTTGGCATGTTTGTTTTTCAATAATATAACTGTTTAACCTTTAAATCTATGTTCAGCAAGATAGCATTATCCTCTCAGGATATTCTATTTTACTGATAGTAAATATTAACACAGAAATCTTTCTGCTTTAATTAACACTTAATGAATGACAAATTGAGTTACAAGACAAAAAAATTTAGTATTGATATAATCCACTAATGAATTGATATTTGTAACAATCATTAGTTCCCATTAAATGTGTCCAGGTTTCAAAAAAACATGTTATACTCAAGTTTTTTAGAAAACTATAAACAGGGGGGACGACATTCATAGTGTTAAGTGCCTTCACTCACCTTCCTCCTCTGTCATGCAACTGAGGATGGCATATGCACACTTTCTGTTCTGTGTTTATGGGCACGAGTTTAGTGAATTCTTTAGACCCAGAGCAGTGATTTTTTTTCGATTGTCTATTTTGCATAATAAGGTTTTAAATCTGATGTTAACAGCAAAGATACCTTTTATACAGCAATGATGATCAATATTCATTATAAAAGCTTAGTAAAAGACAGCAGGTTCCTGAACATACTATACTTTTAATAAGTAAGCATGGAGAGTTGAATAAGACTAATAATCAAGTAGTGAATTCTTTCATGATATGTTTTCTACCCTTTAATTATGACTCTCCATCCTCTCAATCTTCTACCTCTTGAAAATAATGATTAAGAAGGTATGGTATTGTAATAATTCCTAACTGTGATACTTCTAAATACTTAATTTTTCACTAATTTGGTATCAATTTTTGATCCATCTACCTTTTTCGGTAGTAAGTTCTAAATAAAGGTCCTTTAAAACGTTGAAGATAGTTTTTCACCACTACAAAGGAAGAACTATATTTGTCTTATCCAAGGTTTTTAGTCCTTAAGTAACATTATATGCAGATCATACAATATATTGTACTTAGATAGTACCACAAGTTTCATGGCAATTGGGTGAATAGTAGGTCAGCTTACCTTATAAGCTTACCTATGGCCAAATATCTCTAAAACCTTATGACAAAACTAGTAATGCTCTACACAATCACATAGAGGAAATCATCCGAAGACTACAGGACTTCAAAAAGAATTTGGGATAATCAGTAAAATAAAATCTACCTCTAAATATTGTATGAGCAAAACTGTATTTATGTTAGAAATGTATATATATGAATATATATATCATAAACATATTTGTCATAAAATATTCATCATAAAACATTTATATATATATAATTAAGCTCTGTTCTTTGCAGAGTTTTATACAAGGAAGTGCTAGCAGAAATAAAAAGAGTTCCTTAAATGTAAAGGTATTTGCACGCAATATATCATTAACACATAATGATTAAATTAGAGTAGTACTCTAAGTTGTAAAAATTATTTGGAGTAAATCTTGAGAACCTCATTATTTCTGCTAAGATTTATACTCCAAGATACATTGTGACTGCTATACTCATCCAGAACAATTCTTATTTTTTTTAAATTACACTACATTTTTTACATTTTATTTTTTATACATACTGCTAAAAACGTTTTCTTCTTATTAAGAACTAATGGCGCCTCCCCAAAAAACACTCAAGCTTCAAATATATATGCCTTGTATATAAATTATAAGTGAAAGTCATGCTCATTCATACTTCACATTATAAGAGAAATGAAACAGGCAGGTAACAAGACAAAAATTAAAGAATAAAAGGTTTCATCTTTTGCTTGATCTTCGCTGGCTGATAAACCTATTTTAACTCTTAGAAGATAACTTAATGGAGAAAAACACTGAACTCACTGCTTCTTCATAATCTCTCAATCCCTCTATACATTTTTTAAAAGCTTAATTCAGTTGAAATATATTTAAGTCTAAACCCAATAGCTACAATTTATGGTGTTGGATGAAAACTACCTAATATAGTTATAGCAGAATAAAGTGCTGAGGAGATGCAAGGAAAATACAAATAATGCAAAAAGTGCATTAAAATCACTATAATAATAAGTACAAACACTTGGTCA
>RJWJ010007835.1:0-55842 GCA_004363605.1 Indri indri | reverse complement strand
CATAGGTAGTGGAGAACTTTAATTATACCAAAGAAGCTAGGCCTATTCTCTTTATGTTACTACAGAATTCATAGACTTTCAAATCTTTTAGGCAACAGAAAAGGGAAATGGGAATTTGTGTGCAGGTGTATATTTGTGTGTGTGTGTGTGTGTGTGTGTGTGTGTGTGTGTGTGTGTGTGTGTGTATGAGAGAGAGAGAAGAGAGAGAGAGAAAATATGAACAAATGAGAATGATTTAATAGGTAGAGTCCTTATAATTTTACAGTTTTTCTCTACCCAGACCTATTGTTAAAACTAACTATTGGCATCCCCTCCTCTACAAGGTATCTTTTGTTCAGATTTCCTTTAGATTATGTCCTCTGATTCTACTAACTCACACTTAGTAATTTGTGACCTGCCCATATATTTCCATTTTTTATAGCAATGAATCTTTGCTGTCCTGGGAGAAAACCCTGTCAGTAAATCCTATATAAAATCATCTAAGGTTCTAATGTTAAAATATATGTTATGGAATTCCACTAAGATCTTTCTTTTTAGATTTGTGAGGTAAGCATAGATTAGGAATAAAGTGCTATAATTTTCTATAAAGTCGAATTGATCTTAATGTATTTGTGAACTTTGTCATTGTTACCCTGCTTATACCCCGATTCGATTATATAACTACATCAAAGATTCTCTTATGTTTGTATATAATCAGTAAAATTAAACTTAATTTTATATGATTTTATCTCACCTAAACAAATCTCTGGGACACAGACCAAAGCATCTTTTGGATAAATAAAACTTTTGTTTTTCCTAGTCTAGAATGAGACTAGAGGATGTAGAATATTTCAAGTCTTTAATAGCAAGCAGTTCTCATCCAGAAATTCCAGAGTAAATATGGTTTGCTATTGCCAAAGAAAAAGAAAGGCAGATACTTTTGGGAAAAAAGGAAACAAGCCCTGTAAATGTAATGAAAGCTGATGATTGGAAAAAGGAATACACATAGCATAGCTGAAACATAGTCTGTCACCAGTGGATCCTGAAGAAGTCAGGGAAATCCAACACGAATTTTAAATAGTTTTTGCAATTTAATACTATGAGCCCATCTCCTCAGCAATATTCAAAACATCCTAAAAAATCAGTCTAAATAAAGCATTCTTTTCATTGTTTGGCTTTATGAACTTCAGGGAGAACTGAACAAGTAGAGTTATGCCCTCTCAGTTGAAAAACTGGCAAGGAAAATAATTGGCATCCTGCTTCAAGGGAGACAGATTTGAGCCAAACAAAGGTATATCCTGTATTAATATGTAAGCTTACCCATCAGGCAAGTCTAAAGCTGCCAGACCTCTGGGTCAGAATATTAACATTTTTTCCTGACATGCTAGAGCTGGAGCTGAATGCCAAGAAATGCATTTATAATTAGAAAACAACTTAATTGTGATTTATAGGTGTCTGACAGGCTGACACTTGATCTTTACTTACTCTCTTACTGGCTTAACGTTCTTTTTATGTCCTAGGAGATATAACTCAAATTGAAGGTTTTGCTTGTCAACATTATCCTCTAACAGTTACTTAGCATGCACACCTTACTTTTGCTCAATCCTTATATTTTAGCATTTCTATAACATGGACTGAATTTCATTAAAATAATTTGAGGATTCTTGACATGACAAAGATTTTCAAAAGAGTTTTCTTCAATAAGTGTAGTAAAATTACTAGATAAGCAATTGAAGTTTGAGAATTCCCTAATGTATCTCAGGGGGATCAGAGTTATGAGTACCCAATGTAAAAATACATGTAAAATAAGGATGGACAACCAAAAATATGATTTAATATGTCTTATGACTGTTTATAAAAATAGAAAAATAGTTTTAGTATAGAATCTTGTTTCATAACACAACATAGAACATGGCTGGGGTATCCTTTCAAACATATTTCGGTGTTACTGCATTGAGACAAGAAAGGTGTGATTTAAAAGAAGTAAAGAATATGTCTACATATTCAACCACTTGTCACTGAGAAGAGCTGATACATGATGAAGCCTGATGATATCTAAAAAGCCAGTTCCATCTGGCGTATACAGATTATCAAGCCAATTTAGAGGACAGGTGCTAGCTATATGATTTAGATGCCTTAGAAAGCTGCAATACTGTCAGAAATCTTGAATTTTATGAAATACACGTGGGGAGAGAGAGACAGAGAATAAACTGTGTTTGTTTAAATTAAGATATGGTATATTTGGGGGAGATTCTATAACTCAAGAAAAACATCTTTTGCAACCTGCAGCCCTGTTGTACATAATAATGCCTCCCCTACTTTTTAAACAGAAATTCAGGCACATGCCTTTATACTCCCTACACATCTTTGCTTTCCCTCACTCTTGTTTTGGTGGATGCATTTATGAGTAGAAAAGGGTTTTCTTGTGTTTTTCTTGAAGAATATTTATAACATATTTAGAAACATATATTCACATTCAGCAATCACTGAAAACACTATTAATGTTAAGAAGTTTAGAAAATAAAGTATAGTCTCATTGTATCAGTGTTAATCATTAAAATACCAAGTAAAGTTTATAAACTTTGGGAGAATATTCAGTAAATTTCCACTATGAGTCTGATGATTAGCATTATATTTGCTAAAAATTTTTGTTCAAATAATTTCTTAAAACTTAATTTAAATGTTTCAGAGCAATTATTTCCATTTTAGCCTCAAAGAACAGGATTAAGAGCAGGGTTCAAATTATCACTCCTTCTTTTACTTTTTTTTCCTTGCTTTTGTGTGTTATTTTTAATCAAAAAACTTGTTTAAGATTTATACTTTTTTTTTTTTTTTTGAGACAGAGTCTTACTCTCTTGCCTGGGGCGAGTGCCGTGGCCTCAGCCTAGCTCACAGCAACCTCAAACTCCTGGGCTCAAGCGATCCTTCTGCCTCAGCCTCCCGAGTAGCTGGGACTACAGGCATGTGCCACCATGCCCGGCTAATTTTTTCTATATATTTTTAGTTGTCCAATTAATTTCTTTCTATTTTTGGTAGAGACGGGGTCTCGCTCTTGCTCAGGCTGGTCTCAAACTCCTGAGCTCAAACAATCTGCCCACCTCGGCCTCCCAGAGTGCTAGGATTACAGGCGTGAGCCACCGCGCCCGGCTAAGATTTATACTTTAAATTTAAAATCACATTGAAGAAGGGTTTCTTAAAGAATTCCTGGAATAAAATTTTTTTACACAAAAGAAAAATCTTTTCCTTTTTTCTGCAGTGTGCTTAATTATTCCTCAATTGTGTATTATATTAATTTTAAAATTTTAAATGACATTTAATCCTTTATGGTGAGAAAATGTAATAGCTGTTTCCAAATTGCCATATAATACCTGCAAGGAAACCAGGGGCTTTCTGGCATGACCGGGCAGTTTGAGTACCTTACAAGTGACTGGCTAAGAGCGCAGGTGATACTGAAATCTAAACGGAGACCCACTGCTTGGCCCCTGCTCTCAGACTCAAGGGTGGGTCAAATTAGGGGATAGAGTACTTTCTGTATTTTTGTCCATCCTTAAGTTTGCCTTTTTGTAATTTAACCGCAGGTGCTACTGGGGCTAATCACTCTACTGAAGGATGTGGCCAAAACTCTGCATATAAGAGGTTAGTAAACAGCCAGGGCCATTTGAAGGTATCTATTACCTATTATGTTAATATCTTTATGAAGTCTCAGGAGAATTGAGGGTTTACTGTGGCTGCCTAGGATACAATTTTGAGCAGACAAAGAAGGGCTCTTGGCTTTCTAAAGTTTACATTCAAATGGAGGCAGCAAAGTGCAATACAAAGGGTAAGGAGGGTAAAAAGTAATCTGTGAGACAAATGAAATAGCACAGGGAATGAATGTAAAGGGGATATGTTACTGTCTTTAATAAACAATATTTTGGAAGTCAGAATGACTGGAAATTGACTTGAAATAATTAATTTTATAAGTGTTAGATTGTAACCACTTCCAATGCCCAAGTGTCAGATAAATAACTTTAAACACAGGAGATTTCCCCGACTTCAGAAATGTTGCTTGAAATGTATCTGGAAGCCAGTGATTGCATAATATTTACATTAAAAAATCAAGCACTTAATTTATTCTCTAAAAACCATCCTATATGGTTTTGTATTCTAATACTAATTACTTATTTTTATTCTATATTAAATGTTTCACTTAAGAAAATCTAGTAATGGCTGAAATGCTATTTTCCTAACTTGGTTGTTGATGTTGCTACTATTTAACTGCATCACTAAATCCCACCTCCACCTCACCCTGACATATCTTAAAATAATGCTTTAATATAACTAAACTTCGAATATCACAAGTGTTATCAACACTGTTTGTTTTTCATTACTCTAATGTTGAAAGGAATGGGTAATATTCGAGAAAAAGTTTGCAAGGTCAACCAACCATTTAAAATGTGTGTGTGTGGCCCGTTTAATCGCAGGCTCCTCAGATTTTGTTAAATCATTGGGAAATGAATGAATGATGAATGAAAGAATCTTTTTGCTACAACTTGAAGATACCTATTTTGAAGTTATCATTTATATTAGGATCTGATTATTCAAATATTGGAAGTTTCCTTTTGTGCAGGCGGAGTCATCAAGGTGGGAAGGGAAAAAAGACATCAACGAAGTAATATACAGCAATCTGACATCAGGCCATCGTGCCAAACTTAACTTCCTCTTTAAAACATGAAAAATTTATTTTTGCTTGTCATTTGGTTTCCAACAGTGAAACTTTTTTAAAAATAGGAGTTGTAAAGAAAGAAGCTGTGTAAGGATATATTGTCACTGCTAATGAATCGAACTTGGCATGAATTTCCTTCCACCTGTATTCAATTATTAAACCAAAACCCTTCCTTGTTATACACTAATTGCTCTAGGTGACAGGTCTGTGATGTGGTCCCTGCCTAAACTGACTATATCTTTGGAGAAAATAGAATAACAAAAATGATGCAAAATTAAGAGATAGCAGAATAGATCTGGATGTCACATAGCATTCAGGTACAATGTAATTCTCTAGATACATACTACCCACATGTTATGTATTACTTCATTTATGTATCACCCATATCATCCTACTCCACATTAAAACTTACTGTTGGGAAGATGATTTGTATAAAGTTTATTTGTATAAGTTGGGAAGATGATTTGTATAAAGTTTATTTGTATAAGTTGGGAAGATGATTTGTATAAAGTTTAGAATTCATGGCCTCAGCTTCCAATTAGTGAATATTCATTAACAGTTTTGTCATTGATCTGCCCTTTCATAATTTTACTAACTGTTCCCTACTGAGACAACATAGAGACGGGACTCGGGCCTCATCCTGACCAAGGAAGGCAACATGGGGCAGCATAATTTTGTGAGTAATGTTTTTCAAATCCATTAAGGCAGGATACTGACACAGGCTGACAAAGCACTTGGCTGCAAAAAAAAAAAACAAACAAAAAAACAGGCCTATCCAGATCCCACTGCCTCAAGCCAGAAGAGACCCTCGCTTTGACCTCACCCTATAATCACAGTTTAATGCTAAAAATTATGCCCAGAGGTGGAGATTTAACACGCTAATGAGGCATACAATGCATGAAGAAGCCTATAACAGAACTCAGGTGTAAGAAAAATCTCTACCTCTACATGCTTATCCATCACCCCTTTCCCATTTAAGCCTCTTTAAAACTTTCCTGGAACTGTCTTCAGGGAGCCAGTCAGAGGACCTTTTTTTGTGCTAACTCCCTTGTCCAACAACATAAGCCCCAATAAAGCCTTGCCTATGACTCCCTTAGGCCTCTTGTTAACTTCTATTATGTAGAGAGCCCAAGGGCCTGTACCGGTAACACTACCTCTGTCTGATTCTTCTTGAATATATGAAAAAAGCATAGACTTTGACCTTTAGAATTCATAACTGTGAAAACTAAATCAATTTGCCTGCCTTCTGCTATACCTTTTAATCTAAGTAACGCTGTCCTAAAAGACAGGAACCAAAACTTCCCTTCTTTAAATGTAGTCTTATGAAAAGAGACTTGCAATACTGCATTTAAAAAAGTTACTTCAATATATTTTTTCTAACTTACACTGTAGACTTAATATATATTTAGTAGTCTTATATTTTAACATATTTTTCTAGAATTATATAGATTTCTTTTATTAATATTTTATCTTCTGTTTCCTATTAAGACTAATCTTCCCTTTCTAGCTTAGTTCACTCTTTACACTCAGAGTAAACCTGTCCTCCAATTCTATAATCGCCACCTTAGAATCTGAGAAATAGATTATAATTTACCCAGAATTAAATTGGATACTTAAGGTATTTATAACATTGAACACCACACAGTATATTGGAGAACATTCTGTTTTCTGTTCCACAGTAGCTATCACATTGAAATTGTATTAATTTTACTCCCCTTCAACAAATTAAATTTGATTTAAGCAAATAGTGAAGAGGGCCAGGGGAAAGATGTGATTGAGTAAATATGTATTGAGCACTCATGTATATATCTACCACTTTAAGCCTTGTAGAATTAGGTATTATTTTCCTTACTCCTTTGCAAATCAGAATACTGATGTTCAGAATTTTCAAGAAAATTGCCCAAGTGGTAGACTGCTAATCCATGGCAGTGTCAGAATTTCAATGTATTGCAGTCTGATTGCCAAAACCCACATACTTAATATGATACAAGTCTGACCACTATAGTTTGAATGTCCCATCCAACACTTATGTTGAAACTTCATCCCCAGTGTGGCAATGTTGAGAGGTGAGATCTTTGGGAGGTGATTGGACCATGAGGGCATAGATTAATGCATATATGAATTAATGGGTTAATGAATTAATGGGTTATCATGTTGGCTTTATACAAAGAGGAAGAGAGACCCGAGCACGTTAGCACCTTAGCACGCTCAGTCTGTTAACCATGTGATACCATATACTGCCTTGGACTTTGTGGAGAGTCCCTACCAGAAAGAAGCCCTCACCAGATGCAGCTCTGCAACCTTGGAGTTTTCAGTCTCCATACCTATAACAAATACATTTCTTTTTTTATGAATTACCCAGTTTCAGGCATTCTGCTAAAAACAACAGAAAACGGACTAATACACTGATCCTGATAACAATACTACCTCTAGTAAAATGTTTTTAGTGCTTTTTTTATGTGCCAGTATGATCCTAGAAACTCCAAATACATTCATCTCATTCAGTTTGTAGAAATTTGTTGTAAAAATGAGGCATTAGGACTAATATCAGCAGGGAGGCTAAAAGAGGTCTTTCTGAAAAGGCAATATTTAAGACAAATCCAAAAGCATTGTTAGGATTTAGACAACCGGAGACTGAGAGAAAACCGAAAGAAAGATAGGCAATGTAAAATTATTTAATGATCCACATGACATTGATATGGCTAGAGCATAAACTTTTTATTGTCCTACAAACATTAATTTGATGTTATCTGAAAAATTTTTTAAAAATCAAGTCAATTTACATTGAATAATTTTATTTTTCCTAAATTACATGTTTTTCCAATATGCATGTTAATGATTGCTTTGTTTGTTTTTAATAAGATGTTCAGTGAAATTTGTAATAAAGCTTAGTAAATTTCACAATCCTTCTTTATTGAGAAAAAATATGCACTTCACTGAATTTCTGCCCATCTTGGTCTTTAACAAGCTATTAAATCCTCACAAAACCTTTCTGTCTTCTCCTGCTTACTTTTCAGCCCTAGCATCTGAACTGTTTGAGCCAAGTCAAGCCTTTGTAAGAAATGATGGCTTAATTATCTTATCTGCTTCCTTTTTATCTGCTCAACCTCTCTCCAAGTCTCTTGGCTGTTCCTCTCTGTTCCTTTTTGAATAAATGGGAAGCTTTAATTTAGGCCATTAGTAACATCTTGTGCACCTACTGCTAAGTGTGCACTCGTGTCTCCAGGTTGTTCTACTCTTTTTCACTTGGCTAATTTCCAAAAATTTTAAGCTGTTTCAGCTGGGCATTTTGATTCACTGGCCATCCATGTAACACTAAAAATAAAAATGACTTTGTAATTATTGCTTTAATCATGGGGACATTAGTTTTGATTAATGTCATACACTCCCAAAATAAAATTAGATTGAAATCAAAATGAAGTTGACTGTAAATTCCTCAAAAGTAGGACCCTTGATTTATGTATTTTTATATCTTTAATGTTTATCAAATATTTATGTGATTGAGATAATTACTAAATGATCCTATGACTATTTTGAAGGGTGTATCATGATACGGTCTGCGTTAAGATAAAAAGGTGGGATTAGGAGAGGTACCAAATATTGACAAAGAATAAAAAAATGTTCCTAGGGATTCTAGGCCAATTAGCTAAAAATTTATAGATAATCAATTCCCTGAATTTTCAAAATTTACTTTTAATTGCTTAAACATGTAAAGCAATTCATATGCCATAAAATGGTTTTAACAACTTTTTAAAAATCTACCTTCTCCTTGTTAACAAGATTTATTTAGTTTTCTTAGCAACATTTACATGAATATTATATTGGTGAAATAATAAATATCATAAGGCAGTTTAGTCTTCTTATTATATATTTAATATTTAGAAACCCACATTTCGTAATGTATGTATAACCAAAATTTCAGCATAAGTTTGGCACCCTAAATCAGATATATTAATTATAAATACAAAATTGAAGAGAAACACATAAAACTGAAATGTCAAAGTTTTGGTTACCCACTTCTAAAAGTACAAGATAAAGTGAGATATGTTACTTGAGGATTTGGCAAATTATAATACAAGTGATTACATTTAGATTCCAAGGAAATGATATTCAAAAAATATCTGAAAAAAGCAAAAGGGGCTGAAACAACCCTATATCAGAGGAAATGCTAAAATGTTGATTTCCAACAGGGAGCAATTAGAATATATCAAATATATAGCCTTGACAGTTGACTGCAGAAAGTTTTAGTATGAAAGGGGAAATTGATCAATACAGAATAAAGGAAGTGAGAAATCTTAGTATTGCATGAACTGATTAGTACCTTATTTATATGTTGACCATCAATATGATCTTATGACAAAATGATCAAAACTTAAGGAGGATAAAAATGCAAAAAAGGACTAAAAAATAGAAAAGTAAGATCAATTTTAAAAATGACAAAAGGAGTATCATAGTAAAGTTTGACTATTATTTCCTATAAATGATGAGTTAAATTTGATATGCTGTTTGATAAATTAACAAAGGAATTCTTGGGATAACCAACAAAAGCATAAAAATGGGATTATAAAAACTGTCTTTAGAGATTTAACAATAAATAATATAAACTAATATAACCATGCTGAAATTTTTGTTACTAATTATAAAATATATTTTCTGAGAACTACGTATTTTAATACAAATTTTAGGAATCAAAATTAATGTCTTAAAGTAATATATTATGTGAAAAACTGGTAAATTGGCCATTTTTTTGAATTGGCCAGTTCTCATACTGAGCTAATCCCCCTTTTTTTTGCAGCATATAACAAGAGCTTAAATGGAATATACACATTGCTGTTAACCAGGGTAGTAATATAGGATTTACTTTTTCCCAAGGCTCTCGTATTAGCAGATACAGGAAAACTAAGCACTGTAGGTCAGCAGTCATAAGTAACAAAGAAAAATGGTCACTAAATTGTTTTTGGTTTCTAGGGAGATCATTAAGGTATGAATGAAAAAGCATAACATTTGTACTGAGTTAATTTATTTTAATGGTTTTACTCTTGCTGAGTAGTTCTCATAAAGAAATTTCCATCGACTCATTACATAGTGGTGGCTCATCCCCCTCCCTGCACTTTGACCTTCCAGGAATACACAGACTGGTGAGAGACAAACATAAAAAGACTGCTGCACTAGAAGGTGGAAAGTGCCTCCTGATATGAGAATGTGGAAGAGATGACGTTAGCTCAGGCTAGACACTGATGTTACAGGGAAGGCTTCCTGGAGAAAAATGATGACAGAGCTTCCTACTAACAGTAGTTCTTATGAAAGATATGAAAAGAAATTGTGGTAAAGTATTCAAATAAGTTTGTTTTTCAGTTTTATTCATTTTAGATACCTAAGTATAGAGACAGATACACAAAAATTTTAAGATGGCACTGTAACAATAGTATGGCAAATAACTGCTCCCATTGTTGAATGGAACCTGGCATGTTGAGTTTGTGGATGAAACCTTGTAAATCTCACTGGCCCACTTTATATAAGTATTCCAAACATGAATCCAAAGTTCAAAATATCTTATGTGTATTCCAGAAATTGAAAAAGACCTTAAAAAATCAAAAGTTTTTTTTTTTTTTTTTTTTAACTAAGATTGGTTTAGATGTATTTGGCAACAAACTCTGAACTGAATAGATACATTTGTTAGAAAAATATTGATATTGTGTTTGGTGTAGAATATTTGTCTGGAAACCACCAGGGGTATTACATAACTTATTGGATATCTATCATATTACCTTTATAAAGTTTTCCTTTAAAGTTTTAATTTCAAAACATAATTGGCAGCAGATATTTAGGGTATGAGATTTTGGACTGTATGATACCACAGCCTCCTGCTTCAAAGCATTCTCTGTCTTCTTTATCTTCTACCAAAACATTTTCTCCAAGGTGCTGAAGCATAATGGGCTTAACTAAGCTTCCTGTCCATAGAATTCTTAAACTACTCTGAGATTAATTTAAATGAAATATCACAAATATTACTATCTGAGAATCTTTTTATTGCAAATCATTAGCCCTGAGTTGTGACTGTTGCAGTAAGAGACATAAAAAAGAATTTAAAATTTTATTCTAAGAATAAATCTTCCACTCTGAGAAATATGCTCATCCAAAACGTGAGTATTAAATCATAACCAAGGCTTCTGGTCTTTTCCCTGTATTTACTGAATAGCTTGGCATAGGCTATATCCCTTTATAAAGGAATATATGCTTCACAGTATCAGAAAAAGTTTGTGGCTCTTGAAAGCAAAGAAGAGAACTCTGGATATGCCTGGAGTAGAAATATTAAAATCAATTAATGACTGTTTTCTGGGAAAAATATATTGTTCCCTTGTAAGAATAGCACTCTTTAATTTTTTAAAAATATTTTATAATATTAGAGTATACTTATTATAAGCAAATAAACTGCTTCAGGAATTAAAACATTATCAATTGCACATCTTCTTTCCTCTTTTCAGTATGGGGCAATAGAGATTCATACACAATGATTTGTATCTATGATTTCATTTAATTTCAATAGTATGATTCTTTTTTTAAAAATTTT
The DNA here is from genome assembly GCA_004363605.1 of Indri indri. Lineage (NCBI taxonomy): Eukaryota > Metazoa > Chordata > Mammalia > Primates > Indriidae > Indri > Indri indri. The sequence continues at coordinate 44,587 of RJWJ010007835.1, read as the reverse complement.
ATCTCAATGGACTTGGGGTGTATAAATGGTTTTCTGTTACATGGGATGAGTTGTATAGTGGTGAAGTATGGGCTTTTAGTGTACCTTTGGCCCAAATAGTATACATTGTAACTAATAGGTAATTCTTCATACTTTATCCCCTCCCACCTTTTCCCTTCTGAGTCTCCAATGTCCATTATATTACTCTGTATAACTATGCATTACTCATAGCTTAGCTCCCACTTATAAGTGAATTTAAATAGTATGATACTAAGGGTTATTTTGATAACCTTTTGTTATTTAGCAAATTATCTGTATACTTATTTGACAGATGCTAATGTAAGTGATAGAGGTACAGAGGTGAACTCAGTGCCCACTAAACCCATATTACAGAGGCAATGGGTATATGTCTCCCTTAAATATTAATAACAAGTTTCAGAAAATATGATCCAGTATAGAGTTTATTCAAGCCCAAAGCTGGGAATAGCCATTCAGGAAACATAGATTCCAGAAAAAGCGGGTCAGTCCTCTGAAGTAAAAAGTTAAGGTTTTGCTTATACAGGAAGAAAACAAATAAATTTAAAAAGATTACAACATTTTCTACACAAAGCTGGTTTATGAGTTACAACAATTTGATTCCTCACCGTTTCTTTTCTTTAGAGCTTGTTTTCATTTTCTTTCCAATTTAAAAGAGTATATTAAGTATTCCACCTTGAGACAATGTGATATTAATGAAGTTTCTGCTGACAAAGGTAAGAGACAAGATAATCTGAAATGAAGATCAACAGTGAAGAGGGAAGGGGTTTTCCCTTGTGCCTTTTAGCCATTAGTGACATTTTACAAAACAATGCAGATAAGGAAGAAGGCTAATCTATGATCTGAGAAACAATGGTAATGACATGACAAGCACTAAACAGAAAATGCACATTTCAGATTTGAGGACTTGGGAGAGAGAGGACTTGGGGTAGAAAAGACTTGGGGCAGAAAGGATTCCTGACGTCAACACATTTAGTGAAGAAAGTATTAATACAACATCATTATACCTCTAACTCAGGAAGCAGTATAGGACAGGCATATCTAGAGAATAGCATATGAGATAATTTGCCTAGGACCTAATTAAAGACTTCATCACTTTGAAACTGATGAAAAACTATCCCAAAGAATCAGGCCAAAATGGACTTTACATAGCTTCAAGATATTTTAAATATAATATGGTCATAAGTGGCAATTATAGAAATGCTTGCCCTTAGTTCCAAGCTTCCTTAATCTTTATGCCTCAGAGTTTATGCCCTGATCTTTACTGATCTCTATGCGTTGACCTTTGATCACCTATCCCAGCTTGTGCTTTACTTTTATCCCTAACAAATTCATATAGTTCTGATTCTAGAATTTTAATTCCTAGCCCTAGGCCTGATACCAGCTTCACTGAATGACCCTGCGGTGGTCCTACACATACTCTCATAAATACTGTTGTCTATGAAAGCGGTATTTTTGGACCTTTGTCCTGTGTCATCACTGGTAGTTGTCTCCATCGTGCAAATAATCAAATATCACAAGAAATCTGCTCTGGCAGATCTTGGAAGAACTCTAATAGCTTTGAATGACATATTACATGAAAGTGTGTGTGTGTGTGTGTGTGTGTGTGTGTGTGCGGGCGCGCGTGTGTGTGTGTCTGCAATGAGTGTGTTTTAACTCTGTTTCCTTCTCATCCTTGAATCTGAAAAGTGCTGACACAACCCTCTGAGGATTTTTACTAGAGGAGGGATGTCAGAACTAATCTGCAGACTAGAAGTGTGCATTTTCTGTTTAGTGCTTGTTATATACTCACTGCCTCTGTACTGAAGGTTTAGTGGACAGTTGAGTTCACCTCTGTATTCCTGTCATTGACATTAGCTTCTGGCAAATAAGCATTCAGATATGTGCTAAATGACAAAAGAATCATAAAATCATTTTTAGAATCATATACTATTGAAATTAAATGAAACCATAAATGTAAATTAATTCAAACCCTGAATTTCACAGAGAATAAAAAATTAGCATCTTCAAAGATTTGCACAAGGTCTCTCATTTCATAACTGCTGAATCAGCAACATAATCTAGAATCTTTAAATATTAATTTAGTGATTCTTCACAAAATATTGATTCATTATTTTATTTGATTTAAATGTCAAATATCTTTTAAAATTAAATTTTACAAATAATTATTTTACTCTTGGAGTATACTTGCTACTTATTCATCCTTTTCATATTTTTAATTGACAAAAATTATATGTGTTTGTGGGGTAAAATGTGATGTTTTATATATGTATACAATGTGGAATAATTAAATCAAGATAATTAACATATTTATCATCTCATTTATCTTTTTTTTGGTGAGGTATTTGAAATTTATTCTCAGAAATTTTGAAATATATGTTATTATTAACTATGGTCAATATGCTGTGTATGGAATAGATCTCAAAAACTTGTTTCCCCTAACTGAAATTTTATACCTTTTGACCAACATCTCCCTTAACTCTATGCATTTGCCTTTTTTCAGATTCAAAATGTATGTGAGATATTCCAGTATCTTTCTGTGCTTGGCTTATTTTACTTCACATAGTGTCCTCCAGGTTCATCCATGTTGTCACAAATGACAATTTCCTTCTTTTCAAAGGCTGAATGGGATAACAATACCATTGTGCGTATATACCACATTTTCTTTATCCATTCATTTGTTGGTGGAAACTTAGGTTGATTCCACGTTTATGCTATTGTGAATAAGACTGCAATAAAATGGATGCTACCCCTTATTTGTATAGCTATCATGAAACTATTTTTAATCCATTATCTGTCTCTTCCTTTAGTGCCCCAATTTACAGATCTGGGCTTAGGACATGGTAATGGTGATGTTCCCAAAAAATGCAATCCTTTTTCCAAGCTCCAGTGTATTTTTACAGCTAACTTAATGGTGCTTTGTAGGATTACAGTTCCCAGGTTGCATGGGAGCCGTTCTCTGAAAGCCAGCATGCTACTGGGATGATAGCAGTTACTAGAATTGCCAGATGCATATGTAATCTTCACATTGTTGTCCATTTATAAGCTATATAAGTCTCTATGGTTATTAACAATTTTATCTGACCTAGTTTAGGTTTTTAAACTATTTTTAATAAAATAATTATATATATATTAAATATATATGTGTTTAAATATATAATATACAATGGTTAAAAAATATATCTGTGGTGAATAGTATTGTTAGTGGCCACTGAGTGAAGGTTTTTCCATGTTCTTGGTAATTATCTGGAGAAAAGAATTTCAGGATGCACCACGTAAGCCAAGCAACCAACAGTTTTTTTATTGAAAGAAAAAGTATAATACACTCTCAGAGAGGGGTACAAGCAGGCTCAAAAAGAGCAACTGCTTGGGGAGGAAGTAGTTTTTGGTCTTTTGAAGTCTTACTAATTGAGGGGAGAAATATTCAAGGCTAAGAGGTTGGCTTTTACTAAGAATCTGGGTAATATTTCCTAGAATTGGGTTCCCTCCCATTTTTATATTTTATATGCTTATCTCAGAACTGTCATGGCAATTTCAAGGGTAGAGAAATTTTAAAACCACAATATAAATGATATTGTGATTAGTCAAAGTTCATGTAAGGTGGTAGAGACAACTGACAAGCTGATTAAAGCCAGTTCTTGCATGGGGTTAACAGCTCCTCTAGTTAGCTTCTATCTAAGGATTCTTTACTTTACAGCCTGAACCTTCAAGCTCTTGCATCTGGTCACAGCCCAGTCTCCTATTCTCCTACTTCTGTGGTTCTCAACCCCCAGGCTGTGGCCTGGTGCCAGTCTGTGACCTGTTAGAAAAGGGGCCACGCATCACCACCTGAGCTCTGCATCACATCCTCCCCACCCACGGCACCCCCCACCCCCTGTTCTCCCATCCCCCAGTGCATGGAAAAATTGTCTTCCATGAAACCGGTTTCTGTTGCCAAAAAGATGGGACACTGCTGTGACCTACTCTATCAGTATGTACGTATTTTAATTTCAGAATAGAATAGCTTACTTGAAAACAATAGCTACTGGAGAATTTCATATACATTGAATAAGAAAAGGGCATAATAGGACCACAAGAGGATAATTCCTTTTTAAAGATTTTTTTCTTAATTTTAAAAGAGATACATACATATAGCTTTATGTATTCCGTGATATTAATATGGTAGTTAAATCAGCATGGCCAGAAGTTAGTAATGTATCATTATTCCTAAAAGTAAAGCCCTCTTTGTATTATATTCCTTTAGCTATGTCTCAATTGAATTCAGGTCATCACATTTTCCTTTATGGCTCTCCTGTGCCTCTTCATTTTTCTGGAGTAGGAAAAAATATGAAGCTGCTTCTGTTTGTAAAGACACCTTAATAACTCTCATTTATGTGTGCTACTTCCTCCTAAATTAATATTCATAAATCCCACATCTAACTAGTAATAGTTCATTTCCATTACAATGAGCATAATACTTTCATATTTGTCCTTCTCACCTATACTTTTTTATCTTCTTTTTCCTTTCCATTCCTTCTGTACATGTGTCCCTAGAAACAGGGTGTAAATTACTTCTTTATAAGACTTCCATTTACTTTCTAAAAACTTTTTTCAGAGATTGGTCTTTTTTCCCTAAAACTTTATAGTTAAAATTCATCTTATTTTGGGAATGAACTTAAAAATAATTTGCCAAGTTCCACAGTATTGCTTTGTAGCTTATCCCTGTTGCCCTAACTTTTCTAGTTCTCAATCAGGCAGTTTCATTTTGTGACAGAGGTAATGGCCTGGGGGGGAGGGGGGAACAGAAACAAAAACATGGCAAAAGATGTTTTTTGTCTCTTTTTTAAACTTCCCCCACTCTTTGGGGACTGAGGCCTGCATCCCTGCCTCCAGCAGATGGTCTAGAAGGTCAGGGATATGTCTTTTGTTCTTTGTGTTATAAGAGATAGCTCAGCTTTACTGTGGCTTTATCCCAGACCCTGTGCCTGGCCAGTGGAGGTCTGGGTGGGCCTTCCATGCAGGCAGGGGTCACAGGCTTTGTCTTCAGCAGAGATGGGATGCTTAGAATCATTAACTATAGTTAAATGACAATAACCTAGAACTGAGGACCCTCCCTTTAAAAGCTCTGTATTTCTGCTTATGTACAGAAATTTGGATTTTGAGATGATAATCTATCATTTTCCTCCTTTGATGGGGAAATAGTAAACTTCTCTTTCCTTCTCCTCAAACCACTTGTTCTTGTTCTTGTGATGTCGCCTCGAGACAGGTGCCAGGCTTTCAGTAACAATTTTTTCAATCAAATATAGACAAACCAGGATTTATTGAGAAACAACTGTGTCCTTCATGTACTTCTGATATAGGTGTATCCACTTTCCAAAGAAAGTTTAAGTAATTTGTTCAAGTTCACAAAGTCAATGAATGTCCAAAGGTAAATATACTAATAAAAGGCTATAATGTTACTTAGATTTTTCTCTGTTTTTAATATAAAGGTCTCAGTTTTCTTTTCTATTCCAACTAACATAATTTTTCAGCCTTTCTTCTAAACCAGTTATATTTTTCAGCATATATTCCTATTAACAAATGCGTTTTATAAACTATGACAGCTCTCACTTAACACAGAACTCTGACTATGATCTTATCAGTACAAGCAGGGAAGAAATACTTTGTTTCTTTACTACTTTTGGGCAAGGCACATTTATGCATTTATTTATCATTATTTTCTTTCTTTGCTCCACTGAAAATTTGAAATAGATTTTATCAAAATTGTCTAATATCCTGATCTTTTTGTGTGTAGACTCAGAATACTATTTTTTTAGATGAACTTGATGACCCAAAATAAGTTACTGAGACAAAGATCTCAATCAATGAAGGTTTATTAAGCCAAAGTTTGAGGATGTACCAGGCAAGCCACAGATGCATCTGTGACTGTTTTCCAAAGAGGGCTTGGGAACTCAGTATTTAATGGGGGAGAGGGAATACAGAAAAAAAAAAAAAAAGGTAGGAGGGGGGTGGGTAGTGAAGCAAATGGTTACATTCTTGTGAGGCCCATGAAATCTACATTTTAGATAAGATAAGGCAAATGTTTGAAGAAAAAATGGGAGTAAAGGAAGAATCAATTAGGCTAACAAAAAAATTTCCTTATGACTGATCTGTGGGGCAGTCCTAGAGATGCCTCTAGGCCATTTACCTTTCTGAGATCTGGCTAATGCACAATGTTAGTCAGAGCTATTCATTTGTAAGAGGGTGTTGCATGACTCAGCCTCCAGGCTTGACCTTCCTTTTTGCATTAAGGAGTTGTGGGAGAGTCCTGAGATTTTTATTGTCCTTTACAAACCTTAGAGGTAATTGAATATCCTGGATACTTTCATCACATGAATGGTTGATTATTAAGGCAATTTTTCTGATATTTTTCATACAGAATTGATTTATTAAACCCAAATAGGAAATCTACTTAATCATATCTTTTAATTTGGGTGCTGTGCTCCAACAATTTAATCCAATGTTAGTCAATCTGATTAATTTATTTTATAATATTAATTGAGAACTCTGTGTTTCTCTTCTCCTTAATCAAGAGGAAAACATCACTGAAAGAACTGTATTTACAATGTCAGTCTTCCTTAAAGGATTTCAAATTCATTATCTCTTATAATTCTCTCCTGAACTTCTGGAGTAACAGTTATGTGGAATCAATGTAGATGCAGATGTAAATACTCTCTGTAGTTGCTCTTCTCAGGAAACAAGATTTTAATGTAGGCCTTTTAGGGCAGCACACAAAGTTTCTAGTTCAAATGCACTTTTAGTTGGCTTTAGGGGTATCTCCACTAGGACTGGCTACAGTGACATCAAATTATATAAATTTCAAATAGTTTAGGGATTCAATTCCCCCAAGATGAACTAAATATATAACACTTTTTAAAGCATAATAAGAGATAGAATATTTATAATAATTCTGTAATAATAATATATTGATACATAATGCATTCCTTTTTGTATGAAAATAAGATTTAAACAATGAGCATAGATAAGTATAGATAGTAAAATAGTTCAGTGAAAATGCAAATATTGAGCTAAGCACCCATAACTATTTCTCAAAAGAATTTGACTCAGTTTTTTATTACGTAGATGGAGTTGTAAAATTTAAAATAATTTTAAAGTTTGTAGCATATGTTGGTAAAAGGCTGACAATAACATAAAGTGCAATAGAAATTTCATGCTCTTTCAATTTTCTTGTCAATAGAAAAGAATGTAGGATTTGGGGGAGAGGACTATTTTATTTTATATGAAGAGGTGTAATTTTTATGCCCATTTGACTATAGCCAGCTGCTATGGTTTGGATGGGGTTTGTTCCTGCCAAAACTCAGGTTGAAATTTTATCTCCAATGTTGCAGTGTTGGGAGGAGAGGCCTAGTGTGAGGTTTCTGGGCCATGGCGGCTGGTCCCTCACAAGTAGATTAAGGCCCTCCCATGGAGGTGAGTGAGTTCTCACTCTCTTGGGAATGTATTAGTTCCTATGACAGCAGGTTGTGTAGAGGACATTTTGGGTCATATGTAGCCCGGAGCTGGGAATGTTTCCTTGTGGTTTTGTTCCAAGAATATGCCTGGGGGCTTGCACGTGAGCCAGGACGCCCTGACCCGGCAAACAGGAGGGGCTAGAGAGCTTTGGATGCAAACATCGGCTCTCCGGAAACAAAACAACAAGGAATAGGGCATGTCAAGTTGGGACAATGAGGGAACAAGGAAATTGGGCGGGACAGTTGCCAAACAGGCTGTGTTATAAATAAAGGCACTGCAGCAGGAAGTCACTGCAGTCTTGTACTGTCTTTGTGTGTGTATGTCTCTTTGTCTCTGTGTTCATTCCTCGTCCCTAGGCAGGCCATGACAGGCTGTTAAATAGAGCTGATATCCTCAATTTTTCTCTGTTGCTTCCTCCCTTGACATATGATCTCTTTGCACATGCCAGGTCCCCTTCCACTATCCATCATGAGTTGAAGCAGCCTGAGGCTTTCACCAGATGTGGCTTCCCAATCTTGAACTTCCCAGCCACTAGAATCATGAGCTAAATACACATCTTTTCTTTGTAAATTACCCAGCCTCAGCATTCTGCTATGGCAACACTAAAAGAACTAAGACATCAGCCATTTTTGAAAAGAGTGGAAATAAAATTTTATCAATTATAGTAATTATATACATACTGTAATAGAAACGCTGAAGGTATTTCACTTAATTTATTTTCTAATTTCCCATATTACTATCATTAATGCTCCTCAACATATGCTTAAACCCTATTTTTCATGAATTATCATATCCTGTTTTAACCTTTTATAGATGGTTGAAGTTATAATGATGTTCTGTCATTAATTTTATGAAGATAGTGTTCTCCTATTAATGATTAATAGCTTTGAAAGAAGCCTCCCATTTTTAAGATTTATTTTATAAAAGTATATTTGATTGAACGTTGTTATGCAAAATATGCAAGTGAGCCATTTATTTTCCTTGATCAAAAAATAAGAGCCCAAACAGATCGTAGCTGCTGTTTACATTTAGAAAGGACTGAAGTGTCAGGAGTACAAATACTGTGGGAGGAGAAGAGGGAAATTTTAAAGCTATGTTTGTCAAGCTTCATTATTTTTGATGAGCTATGTCAGAGTCAGGGTTAAAGCTGGTATTTAAAACCCTATTCAAACCTTTGATCAAATGGAAAACAGTGGAGTTGTCTAGGGAGGCTGTACTACATGATGTAACTAAGTTTTGAGTGATAATCCCTTAGCTTTAATAAGTTTAATTATGTCAAAAATGCAGCAGTTATGTTTGAATACTTGCCTAATTGGGCTTAATCATTTTAATAAGTGATCATATTGAGAGCTCTCCTTAATAATTTTTAAAAATCCATCATAGCATGTAGATCAGTGCAAAACTAGAGATGAATTTTCAAAGGGATTGTCAGTTTCCAGTCTAAAAAAGGAAATTTGTGTTAAGTGTCTTACTATATCTGAGTATATTTAGAACCATACAGAAATGGCTTGTCAATAACATTTTCTTACACATAACATCTTTGACATATAAGGGTTAAATACATCAGAAAGAAAAAAATAATAGCTCACAGAATCAGTGACTATGCAAATAAGAGAAGATATAGACAGCAGAGTGTGAACTGGAAAATAGAAGAAGGTAGAATAAAGATTCTTTTCCCCAGTGTATGTTTTTGTCTGGTTTGTCAAAGATTAGATGGCTATATGAGGATGGTTTCATATCTGTGTTCTCAGTTCTGTTCCACTGGTCAATGTCCCTTTTTTTGTGCCAGTACCAAGCTGATTTTAATATTACAGCTTTGTAATAGAGTTTGAAGTCTGGTAGATTGATGCCTCCCATTTTGTTTTTATTGCCTAGAATTGTTTCTGCTATGCGGGGTCTTCTCTGGTTCTATACGAAGCGTAAAATTAATTTTTCTACATCTGCGAAGAATGATGTTGGTATTTTAATAGGGATTTCATTGAATCTGTAGATCACTTTGGGTAGTATAGTCATTTTAACAATGTTGATTCTGCCGACCCACGAGCATGGTATGGTTTTCCATCTCTTTACGTCTTCTGCTATTTCCTTCCTCAATGTCTCATAGTTCTCCCTGTAGAGGTCTTTTACCTCCTTAGTTAAAAATTGAATCTTTGATTTGGTTCTCAGTATGACTGCTGTTGGTGTATATGAAAGCTTCTGATTTGTGTGTATTGATTCTGTATCCTGAAATTTTACTGAATTCATTTATCAGTTCCAGTAGCCTCTTAGTTGAATCCTTGGAGTTTTCTAGATATAGTATCATATCATCAGCAAATAGTGACAGTTTGATCTCTTCTGTTCCCATTTGTATGCCTTTAATTCCACTCTCCTGCCTGATTGCTGTGGCCAGGACTTCCAGCACCATGTGGGAAAACTGGATAGCCACACGCAGAAGACTGAATCTGGATACACACTTCTCACCTCTCACAAAAATCAACTCACGCTGGGTCACAGATCTAAACCTAAGGAGTGAAACTATTAGAATTCTAGAGGAAGATGTTGGAAATACTCTTCTAGACATTGGCCTAGGCAAAGAATTTATGAAGAAGACCACAAAGGCAATCACAGCAACAACCAAAATAAATAAATGGGACCCAATCAAATTAAAAAGCTTCTGCACAGCCAAGAAACTGTCACAAGAGCAAACAGGCAACCCACAGAATGGGAGGAAATTTTAGTGTGTTACAAATCCGACAGAGGGCTGATAACCAGAATCTAGTTAGAACTCAGAAAAATCAGCAAGAAGAAATCAAACAACCCTATCAAAAAGTGGGCAAAGGACATGAACAGAAACTTTTCAAAAGAAGACAGAATAATGGCCCAAAAACATGAAAAAATGCTCAACATCTCTAATCATCAGGGAAATGCAAATCAAGACCACAATGAGATATCACCCATCTCCAGTGAGACTGGCCTTTATCAAAAAGACTCAAAACAATAAATGTTGGCATGGATGTGAAGAGGTAGGAACACTCATACACTGCTGGTGGGACTGCAAATTAGTGCAACCTCTGCAGAAAGCAATATGGAGATACCTTAAAGAGATACAAGTAGAACTACCATTTGATCTAGCAATCCCATTACTGAGCATCTGTCCAAAAGAGCAAAAGTCGCTCTATGACAAAGACACCTGCACTCGAATGTTCATAGCAGCACAATTCAGAATTGCGAAGATGTGGAAACAACCCAAGTGTCCATCAATACATGAGTGGATTAATAAAATGTGGTATATGTATACCATGGAGTACTATTCAGCTTTAAGAAACAATGGTGATATAGCACCTCTTGTATACTCCTGGAAATCACTGGAACACATTCTACTAAGCGAGGTATCCCAAGAATGGAAAAACATGCACCACATGTACTCACCATCAAATTGGTATTAGCAGATCAACATTTAAGTGCACATATAAGAATAACATGTATTAGATATTGGGCAGGGGCAGGAGGGAGGGGGGAGGAGGGGACAGGCATATGCACAAACAATGAGTGCGATGCGCACCTCCGGGGGAATGGACACACTTGAAGCTCGGACTTGGGGCGGAGGGAGGGCAAGGGCATCATACGTAACCTAATCATCTGTACCCCCATAATATGCTGAAATAAAAAAAAAGAGAGACCCAACTTCATGAAGATATGAGGTCTAAAATATCCCCCTTTGCCCTTCCTTTGCTAACAGAGAGTATTTTTAAGATGGTCTATTCTAATTCTGTCTGAGTGAAGTTATAACCACAGCGTCATTTAAGTTTTTTAGTTTCTGGGAGAGGCATTTGTGTTTGGAAAGGACTATTTGTGGTTACTTGGATCTTAAATTAGTGTTCAATTTATTAAAGTTTCAATTAAAAAAGAAAAGAAGGTAGAGAAGAGACAAAAAGGAGAAGAAGCCTAGATAGCTTTTTTCCCTTAAAAAATTCATTTTCATATGAAAAGTCATAGATAAAATTGCTGAGGGGAACTGTAATGTGGTGTTCAACTCTAAGACCAACATAAGGAGAAATGAAAGAAATGGGTTAAAATATGGAGCTGAAAGAAAACTCTAAAGATATATCGTCTATTGTTATATCACAAATTAACCCAAAACTTAGTGACAAAAACAAACATTTATTATCTCAGAGTGTCTGTGGGTCAGGAATCCTTTGTTGGATGACTCTGCATGGTTTCTCAGGAGGTTACAGTGAAGTTGTTGGCTATGGGTGCATCTCACCTGAAGACTTGACTGGTGGTAGTTGCGGGAAGGATGCCTCCAAACTCAGTCATGTGATTGGTCTCAGTCACTCGCTATGTGTGCTTCTCTACTGCACTGCTTCACATGCCAGCTTGCGTACCCCAGAGTGAGCAATTTGAGAAAGAGCAAGAGAGATAGGCCCCAAGACAGATGCCACAGAACTTTAATAAATTAATCTCAGAAGGGACATCTCATTACTTCATTTGTATTCTGTTCTTTAGAACAAATTCAATAAGTCCAGGGCATATCCAAGGAGAGGGAATTAAAGAAGGGTGTGAATACCAGGATTCAAAGACCATAGATGCTGCCTTTCATGACAGGCATTATTAAGTATCTCTAAATTGTAATATAGGCAATCTGATAACTTAAACTAAGAGGAAAGCCAAAGCTAGAGGAAGGAAGGTAAAGAACATATTAATGTGGATAGCACATGAGACAATAATAAATGTTAAATTAGAAAAATAAACAGAAAATGAAATAGAATCGATCTAATAATGTAATGGTTTGGGAATCTGGGATAAAGAGAAGAAAATTCAGAGCTATTCTGAAGTAACTGATGAGGGGTGATCTCATTGTATGCTTCAGTGATCAAGGATAAAGAATTTTGGCAAAACGATAATACATATATATCTAATGAAACGAGGCTGGAAACTAGAAGACAGTGAGTAAAAAACTATAGTAGTGCAAACTGGACATGATCAAGATATTTGTGAAAATTCTGATACATAAGAAACCTCTCTCAAAAATGTGAGTCAAGAACACATAGAATTGGCTCTGGATATGAGTTTGGGAAATTACAGAATACTTTAACCGTGAACTGAGCCCTGATAATATTCTAGGAACAATTTTGAATATTTTAGTTTACACATTTAATTAGAACATTAATTCAAAGGAGTTGAATTATAATAATGTATTATTATAGAAGACATTGTTTTTTTAACTTCCTGGCACCCATTATTACCACAAAAGATTAATTTAAGCCAATTATTATAACTCTAACTCTTTTGCCAATATCATTTTAGGATTGTGGCTATGGTGCATTTTTGGAGAAAGATTTATGAGAAAAAGTATACTGTAGGCATCTGGAACAGACTTTTTCTTTCTTAAAAGAGAGTAAGTGGGAAAGAGAAGATGTCTCTTCCCCTCTTGTACTTTGTCATGTTTGCGTATAATGCTTTAGATCAGCTATAAGTATGATGTTATTATCCCAAGGATGGAGACGACATCAAAGATGGCAAATCTTTTCTTATTATTTATGCTATAAAAATATTTTCAGAATAAACTCCTTCTAAGATGAAAAATATTTTGTAAATTCTCAATTTTGCAAAAACTTAGAATTTTAATTTAATAGTTACTTTTCTTTCCCAATAATTATAGAATGAAGATCATTGAATGGTATCTCAGATGTATAAACATTTTTTCTCTTTTCTTGTAAGACAGAAAAATTGTGTTACATCCCTTTAACCTCTAAATAGAATAAAAAATGCAAAAATGGAAAGACAGTAGGTTGGTGGTATGAAATTAACAACTTGGCATCTGTAGCAGATATCTACTCACTGCCAAATATTTACCCAAAGAAAAACATTCTTTGCTGTCAAATTTTATTAGAGCTTGCACTGAGCAAGGAAAAGGTCTCTTAGGAATAGTTCTTGTTTGACAAGAAATGAACACAGTGTCATTTTGCTTTTTGTTTGTGGAAAGAGGAAAATAAACACTTATTTCTATAATTGTGACATCTTTAGAGTTCACACATTCTGCCTATCAAAAATGAATTGTGGGATATAATATAGCATTAAATAACAACTGTGGCTACCCACCAGTAATTTCTTGGGATTACTATAAGAGGCAAAAGACTGAGCTGGGGGAATATCAGGCAGCTAATTCTGATTGCAATGTGGTTTGGGAATGAAAATAAACAATATGCTTTTTGTGGACTTCTCAGAGTTTCCCTGGCACAGAGCTGTGCACTGTAATTCAGTACCTGGAAAGTTTGAGTTATGATCTCTCCAAATGTTATCACTGGTGGACCCTATGTTTGCCTTTCTATTGGTGATTGCTTAACTTTGGATTACTTTTAATCATCAGCAAATTATGACAGGATATTTACTATGTGAAAATTGTTGCAATAAATGCATCTAAATACCAGGCATTTCATATTTTTCTGTTTATATTTCACATTACTTGACATTGTGAATGTCACTATTATTTGCCGTTATCTAATAGACACATTCATTTTTAACAATGGCAATGCACAAATATAAATAGGATGGGGCAAAGGAGGTGATTTAAATTTAACTTTAAAAATTTTATTTCCAAGAAGATATTGGCTCTAGCACACACCCTCTATTATGGATGAATGTCATTGTCATTAATAATACTATGGCAGATATTCTCATCTATTACAATATTGTAATTAATTCTACCTTCCTACTCCTTCCTGACCAAACATACTAGACTGGGAAAGAAGGTACCAAAAAACTAAGTTATTTTTTGTTGAGAGTTTGCACTCTAATAGCTATCTACCAACAGCTAGTTCAATATCCTTTGCCTCTATCTTGAGAATGTGACGAAGGGTCCAAAGTTTCAGTTAGTACAAACAAGTTCTAGTAATCTATTGTACAGCATGGTGACTAACTATAGTTAATAATAATGCATTGTAAACCTGAAAATTACTAAAAGAATGGATCTTAAATGTCCACAAAAAATGATGGGTATGGGAGTTGATGTTTATACTAATTAGCTTATTTTAATCATTTCGTAAAGTATACATATAAAAACATCAAGTTGTATACTGCAATTATATACAATTTTTACTTGTCAATTATATCTTAATAAAGCTGGAGGAAGGTGGGTATAGCAAATATTAATAAAGCAAAATTGAAACAAACAAAAAATAGTATAATGTACACTTCAAATGGCTGTCTTCATCCATGTGTCCCAAGGCTCATGTACCCCAAATTATAGATATAGATTATTCTAATATTTTCCAGTGTGCCTGTTTTCCTGACATCCTGCAATCTATCTATAGTTCTCAGTCATTGAGGAATGTTCATGGGAATCTTCTTCTCTAAAGCACCAAGACTTCTTTTTTTTTTTTTTTTTTGAGTAAGTAGCATGTTTGGAGAAATGATTTGATTTCACCGTCCTTGAATTCCTTTCCCCTTCCTGTCTCTCTTCTCCACCTCCACCCTCACCTCTATCCTGTCCTACACATGGCCTGTGACTTTCCACTCTTTTTCACCTTAGAGAATTAAAACTTCAGGTGCTTCATCAGATCACATTTTGCAATTTAGACCATCTTTGAATCGTTTTGACCCCTTCCCTCCCTGTTTCACTGCATCATCTTTCTCTTCATCATCCACGATTGCAAATCAGGCTTACTTCTCTTCCTTTATACAGAAAATCAGGCCACCCTTTTCTCCAAACCTCCCACCCAGTGAAATTGCTCTTATTCTTATCACCATCAGTGTATCACAGAGGCAGCATGGATTAGCGGGAAGAACTTGAACATAGATTTTGGAAACAGCTATGCAGCAATCAATGCTATTGTCCATACTATTAATCAGAACTGTTAGCAAAAGTCTGCCATTTAGAACAATCTTGTCTTGGCGGACTTATGAGATAACAAATAATTGAGATACATACTAATGTATGATGAGTGTCCCCAACTTTCTTCCCCCTCAAAAAATTACAGAAATCACAGGAGGCATGGCATGGAATAAAAGAGTAATATCTTAGTAGAAATGTGAAATTGGAGCTAAGGGTGAGAAGGAGAAATGAAAACCCATTCACCTTGATAATTCCAAAATGCATTGTCATGTGCCTTCCGAGTTTCTACCAGGCATTCATGGATGCTCTACTGGGTAGAATAGTGGATTTGTGTGCCCTAAACCAATGACTGGTGTGTTTATAATAGGAGGTAAATTTGACAGAGACATGGGGAAATGCCATGTGACAATGAAGGCAGAGAGAGACTGGAGTTAAGCAGCTGCAAACCAAGGAATGCCAAAGATTGCTAGCAAATCACCAGTATCTGGAAGAGGCAAAGAAGAATCCTATCCTAGAGGCTTCAGGGTGAGCACAGCCTTCCCAACATTTTGATTTCAAACTTCTAACTTCCAGATAAATGAGGGAATAAATTTCTGCAGTTTAAAGCTTCTTCGTTGTTGTGGAAGCCCTAGAAAACTGTTACCTAGTGTCACGGTGTTTCCTAAAGCTGTTTCCAAGTGTCAGAAGTCATTCTGTACTGAAGAGTATATGGGATATGTAAAGAATAGGAGTTTACATTTTGAAATCAAAAAAGATAGACTTCTGTCTCAGTTCTACTACTTAGAACCTTGGCTTTGCACAAGCTGTTTATTCAGTTCAAATTTCGATTTCTTTATGTGGAAAATGGTAATAAAAATTGTATCTCCTTCATAGGATTTGGGCAAGAAGATATAAGATAATTGGTATAAAGCACATGTCACAGTACCCGGCATATTGTAAGAGCTCATAATTGTTATCCATATATATATTTAAAAAATGACCCTGTAAGAGAGACCCCAATGAACAGAGGCACATCCAGTGAAATGATACTTATAAAACATAACCATTTGATCTCTTTGTCCTCCCCTACAGAGCTGCTAGCATCTTTCATATAAGCACATTGCTCTCAACACTGACATGTTTTCACATGGGGTTAAGCCAATAGCCAGCATTTCCACAGCACCTAGATGTTTACAGTTCTCTGTCAATACTATATCCTCTTTAAAATCAGAAGTTACATAAAATATTATATATGAATTGCCTTGGAAGATAAGCAAATACCTTTTTTTTATACCATTTTTTTCCTTTGCAGTAACTTACCACCAATGAGTTCAGGAGACTTGGGTATTTTCCTGACCTGTATATCTGCCCCATAAGCACACTGCCTTGCAAATAGTTGACTTTCAATAAGTTGTCAAACAGGAAAGAAGATCTATGCAAAATTACATAGATCTACAGACTGGCATTGCTCAGAGATGTTATGATATATGTGAAGCAGGAAGAGCCCTTCAGTGGCTATCAGAGCTCTTGCTGACATCAGTGGTGTTGTGTCTAGTATCACCTGGAAACCTTGTATAAAATAAAGATTCATCAGCTTTCACTCTCAAAAGAGGTTATGATTCATAAGGTCAGAGCTGGGACCCAGAACGCTGAAATTTTAACGGGTGATGCTGTTGCAGGTGGTCTGGGACTCCCGTTTTAAGAAACACTGGCCTGTAAAAAATAGGAGAGCAAGTAGAGCCAAATAGCTTTGTTTTAGGAGGTTTTTTTGAGACATATCTGAAGATATTAATTAACATCTATAGTCATTCATTTTGTTTTCAAGCTCTTAGATCAAATTCCATATAAAAATATCTCATGTACCATTCTCTCATTGCCATCTCCTATTCTACTGAACTAGAATGTTTGGGAAAAAATCCTCAAACTGTTATCCAGATAGTTACTTTGCTAAAAGTGTAATTTTGGAAATAAGCCTTTGAGTTCAGGTTTTTACTTACAGCTCCAGGGCAATCTCAGGATTTGCTCTAGCTCCTGAAGCCCAATTTTATGGGTGGCTCTCAATCATTGCTGCATTAGAATTGCACATGGAATTTTAAAATATCTATACCTCAGACGAATTAAATCATAATTTTGGGTTGCACTCACAGGGTATAGGGATTCCTAAATTAATTCTAATGTGCACCCAAAGTTGAGAACCACTGCTTGAACCGAACAGGTTTATTAAAATCTATCTGACCAAGGTTTCTGCCTGGTAATAAGAGGAAAGCTCCTCTATTTCTGAATACTCTGATCCTCTGGAACTCATGTATAGCCTCAAGATTCATCATAGAATATTTATGTATGAATGAGACTATAGATAATGAGGTTCCCCTATATTTTGCATTCCAAATTTCAGAAATAAATTATCAGGGAAAAATTTGGTCTAGTACAGAAAAGGTCTAAGAGGAAGAAAACACTATAATCCACAAATTATCAGCTTATCATCCCAAGAAGAATGGGAGCATATGGAGAAAGAGAGAAATTTCAGTAGAACTCTAGCCTGCCTGAGACCTCACCTCTAGAAAAGTAAAGTTAACAAATAGGAAGATTCCTTAAAAAAAATAAGTCATATTCTATATGTTTAGGTTTAGATACAGAGCATGTTATTTTGGTTTAGAATAAATTATTCTTATTAACAGAATCAAGATTACTTTATACTAATCAGTGGAATCCAGAGTCATAAATTATTTTTGTTTCTAATTTTTTACTAATTACTGCTATCCTCAAAGAGATTAAATAGTTGAGCCCATCATGGTTGAAAACCTATTCCAGTCCCCTCTACTCCAATACGCACACAGCCATGCATATTTTCCCTCAGAGAATCTGAACAGAAAATAAGTTAGCCATAAATAAACTACATGGAGTCTAACACTTCAAGGTAAGAAGAACGAGAAGAGAATTGATTTTGCTCCCACAAATGGAAGTAAATCAGATGTGGGCATGGCTGTGTGTCAGGAAGAACTATTGCAAATCTCATCCCCAGTAAACTCAATGCAGCGAAGTCTAGTCAAAACAAGTGGTTATGTGTAAGAAGATTTGAAATACAATGTCTTTAACTCCTTCATCTATCATAGAAGTTGTTCTTTGCACATAATTTTACTCTCTACCCAAAACACTTATATATGCATTAGTTAGTTGTAATAAATAGGCAGAAAGGAGAGAAATCATAGATGTTTGTTACATATGGTGAGAAAGAGATCAACTGATATTTTCACTCATTTCTTGTAGTTACAAGGAAAATAAACCTACTTAATTTATCTCAGAAAACACTAGAACTGGATGACTGCATAGGAACATTCTGAAAACAGAGGTCACAAGTATAATTCCTAAAGACGATCTCTCTATCTATAATATGTATTTTAAGCCAATCTATGTCTACTTGTCATCATAAACTACCAGAGATTTAGTTATTTGGGAGTACTTATATATTTCTATACGGAGATTTTGGCATAATGAAAGTTTATATTTTAATATCTCTGCACACATTTGCTCAAGATATTTTTCTGAGTGGTGGTGATGTTTTACTCATAATCCTCTGTTGTTTTATGGAATACTACAAAGAACTTCCTAAAAAAGGTTTAATGGCAACCATTTTAACCTTATAAAAAAGATATTACAAACTATGATTTCCTCATCAACATATATCCTTGCACAATGCTATATATATTTATATTATGAGATTTTTTTTTTACTATTGGACCATTTCTCAGAGTCACAAAGTGTCTACAGCTCTTGGGATTAGAAAACAACCACAGGAGCAAGTAATCAATCTCTGATAGGCCAGATGTACCAAAGAAAGTACAGTCTATAAAATTTAATCTTTGACATCTCATTTAAAGGAACTCTATGGAAGAGAGACAATTTAGCATTCATTCCTAGCCAAGCAGAGCTCACCGTGTTGTAGCACCAAACTAAGGTCTTAAAGGACAAACTTGTCACATTGGAAATGTTCTAGGACTACTATACAAATTCTAAAAGCTACCAACCATCAAGGAAAAAAATGAACCAATTTTCTAAAGGTGACAAATTCCATAAGTTACACCAATTTTCCGGGCAGCTATGTCTCAAACCAATGGTAAATTTGACCTTTTAGGTGTTATAAATACTTCAAACTCTGAAATGAATTGAAACACTTTTTTAAAAGTAAGACTTGTGTTTTAAAAATCTGCACATTTTAATACATTTTTCCAAATATTCCATTAATGCCTAAAATTATGATATATTATTATCCCCTAACAAGTTCATGAGTATTTAAAAACTTATAATGAGGGTAACCAATTGATGAAATATACCTAAATAAAGATCACCTTGTAGAATAGTTTGGTAAATTGTTAATAGGACTAAATGTAATTGAGTTAAGTAGCTTCTACAAAATACATAATCTTCTCATATGTCCATTGCAAATTACTTTGAGGTGATGGTTTTGTGATGGAAATGTAAATAAACTGCTATAAGTTTTTTCTTATATAAGCTGGCTCTACTGATACAACTGAAAGAACAATTGTTAATCAAGTGGGCATTATATATATCAGCCAAGTGATCACCTACATTGCATTTCAGGCAATTAATAGATTTAGAAACTCTGTAGTAATGATTAAATTAAAATTCCATTGCTTTCAGTTCTCTTTAAATAAAGACTAGAGGAAAAATACTAAGGAAAGAAAATGTTACCCCAAATTTTGTTTTTTTCTAAAATTTTGTTTAAGATTTACAATGCAAATCAAATTATCTTAGAAGTTAAAATCAAATAGAAATGAGCATCCTAAATTTCCAATGTATTTTTATTACTTAAATCATTTATAACCTTAGCCATTTACCAATTGATGTTTTACAGTTTAATTTATTCATATGATGTATGTTTTCTTACCCTAATAAAAATATAAGCAATCTCATTGTTTATTGGAAGATACTTGCCCATTTCCATTATGTACTTGATTTTATATTTTAGTCAGATTTGCAAATAGCAAACTGATTTAAAAAAATACGTATTTATA
This sequence comes from Indri indri, assembly GCA_004363605.1. Taxonomy (NCBI): domain Eukaryota; kingdom Metazoa; phylum Chordata; class Mammalia; order Primates; family Indriidae; genus Indri; species Indri indri. The sequence continues at coordinate 24,256 of RJWJ010007835.1, read as the reverse complement.
TTCTATATACAGGTATACTTTGTTTTATTGCATATTGCTTTATTGTGCTTCTCAGATTTTGTGTTCTTTACAAATTGGAGGTTCGTGGCAACCTTGCCTCTAGCAAGCTGTTAGCACCATTTTTCCAACGGCATGTGCTCACTTCATGTCTCTGTGTCATATTTTGTTAATTCTTGCTATATGTCAAACTGTTTCATTATTATTATATCTGTTGTGGTGATCTGGGTCAGTGATCTTTGATGTTACTGTTGTCATTGTTTTGGGGCACCATGAACAACGCCCTTATAAGATGGTAAACTTAATAACACTGTGTGTGTTCTGACTGCTCTACTGACCGGCCCTTCCTCCTTCTCTCTTCCTCTCTCTTCCTCCCTATTCTCTGAGGCAAAACAATATTGAAATTAGGCCAATCAACAACACTACAATGACCTCTAAGAGTTTAAGTGAAAGGAAGAGTCCCATGTCTCTCTCTTTAAGTGAAAAGCTGGAGGACAGGTGAGGTGGCTCACCGGTGTATTCCAAGCTACTCAGGAGGCCAAGGCAGGTGAATCTCTTAAGCCCAGGAGTTTGAAGCTGCAGTGAGCTATGATTCTGCCACTGCACTCCAGCCTGGGTGACAGAGAGAAACCCTATCTCTCTCTGAAACAATGACAACAACAATAACAACAACAAAAATACACCAACTGGAAATAATTAAGCTTAGTGAAGGCATATTGAAGGACAAAATAGGCCAAAAGCTAGGCCTCTTGTGCCAAACACTTAGCCAAGTTGTGAATACCAAGAAAAAGTTTTTGAAGGAAATTAAAATGCTACTCAAGTGAACATCTGAATGATAAAAAAGCAAATAGCCTTATTGTTGATAGGGAGAAAGTTTGAGTGGTCTGGATAGAAGACCAATCAAGTCGCACCATTCCCTTATCAAAGCCTAATCCAAAACAAGGCCCTAACTGTCTTTAATTCTGTGAAGACTGAGAGAGGTTAGGAAGCTGTAGAAGAAAAGTTTGAAACTAGCAGAGATTGCTTCATGAGGTTTTAGTAAAGAAGTCATCTTCATAACATAAAAGTGCATTGCGAAGCAGCAAGTGCAGATGTAGAAGCTATAGCAAGTTACCCAAAAGATAATAGCTAAATTGATGAAGATGGCTACACTAAAAAACAGATTTTCAATATAGATGAAACAGACTTCTATTAAAGGAAGATGCCCTCTAGGATCTCCCTGGCTAAAGAGGAGAAGTCAATGTCTGGCTTCATAGCTTCAAAGCCAACTCTCTAAAAAAGATTCCTTTCAAGATATTGCTGCTCATTGTCAATGCACCTGGTCCCTCAAGACCTCTGATACAAATTCACAAGGAGATTAATGTTGTTTTCATGCCTGATAACATAATATCCATTCTGTAGCCCAAAGTTCAGAAAGTAATTTCTAGTCTCATTACTAAATAAAAATACTTTTTGTAAGGCTATACCTGCCATACATAGTGATTCCTCTGATGGATCTGGGCAAAGTAAGTTGAAAACCTTCTGGAAAGTATTCACCATTCTAGATGTCATTAAGAAAATTCATAATCCCCAGGATGGCAGAGTCCTTATAAAATCATGTGCAAGACAGGGTCCCTGCCCTCTAGACACTTACCACAAAGCTGAAGAGTTAAGATGTGCAGACAAATAACTACTCTTTAAGGGACTATGATGTACTTGCCCCATGAGCGATATCAGTATTAAAGAGGACTTTTGGCAAAGGTAATGAGGGCAGGATTTGAGGAGGAGAAAAGGATTCTTCAAAGGACTGGCATTTAAACTGGGTCTTTATGAATGATTAAAAATGGAAAAATAAAATTCTACATTTGTTAATAAAAAATGAACATTCATAATTCACAGAAAGAGGTCAAATATCAATATCAACAGGACTCTGGAAGAAGCTGATTCCAGTCCTTATGGATGACTTTGAGGAATTCAAGATTTCACTGAAGGAAGTAATTGTAGGTGTGGTGTAAATAGCAAGAGAATTAGAATGAGAAGTGGAGTCTGCAGATGTGACTGAATTTCTGCAATCTCATGATAAAACTTTCATGGATGAGGAGTTGCTTCTTATGAATGAGCAAAGAAAATTAAACATTTTGAGATAGAATCTACTCCTGGTGGAAATGCTATGAACGTTGTTATAATGACAACAAAGGATTTAGAATATTTACATAAATTTAGTTGATAAAACAATGGCAAAGTTTGAGAGGATTGACTCTAATTTTGAAAGAAATTGTATTGTGGGTAAATTCTATCAAACAACATCACATACTATAGAGAAATCTTTGGGGAAAGGAAAAGTCAATCAATGCAGCAAACTTCATATTTGTATTATTTAAGAAATTGCCATAGCCACCCTAGCTTTTAGCAACTCCCATCTTGATCAGTGAGCAGTCATCAAGATCAAGACAAGACCTTCCACTGGCAAAAAGATTATGACTCACTGAAGGTTCAGATGATCACTACCATTTTTAGCAATAAAATATTTTTACATTAAGATACATACTTTTTTAGACCCTTTGCACACTTAATGGACTACAGTGTAGTGTAAAATAACTTTTAGATGTACAGTGAAACCAAAAAATTTGTGTGACTCCCTTTATTACAATATTTGCTTTATCGTGGTGGTCTGGAAACCTATGTGCAATATTTTCAAGGTATGCCTGTATTTTTAAATTTAGCACCTAAGAAAAATAGCTATCTACAGATTAAAATTATAATTATAGAACTTCTGTAATATAAATTAAACATATATGCTCCATAGTATTGGTCCATGGATAAGATGCATGTTATTTTTAAGCAATTCACTTGCTGATGAAGAATATCTCAGTGATGAATTATATCCCTGATGTCAATGCATCATTGACATTTTCAATCATACAATTTTATGCACTATTAAATAGTAAGCATCTAAAAGAAATAAACAATGTGTTATTACTTAAAGATATGAGCACGTATGTGCATACTAACCAGTTTGAATAAAATATATGGATGTTTTATTCCATCACTTAGAGTTTGGGAGAAACGTATTCAAGGGACATCTATATTTTGCTCAGTAGTCAAAATGGTTCATATCTCTTCCATCACCAGAGATATGCATCCACTGTTAAGAGTTTCTGGTGAATTTTACCAATAATTTTCTAAACATTATAGTAGAAACAAAACGTATTGAACAAGAGCATTTTTTGGTCCTGTGAATGATAAAACAATGAAATGAGATATGGACTGTCTCCCTGATAATTAAGCAATTTTACAGATAAAATTATATGCAAACTTTTTACCATCTAGAGATATTTTGCTTCCTTGTCATTTGTACATAGTACTGGTTCCTCTTGTTCTTTACAAGTACAAATATGCAGGTATTCCACTGGAAAAGAGTTAGAACCTACATAATTTGATCAATTTAGAACCTTCCTCCATTTCTATCTACTCTAGAAGAGTTCATTCCATTGCTTCCACTCTGGGGAGGCTTAAAGAGAACCTCAAATCTTTGGAACCACAGTTATGAAATTACTCAAACTTTTTGGTTTTTAGATTCTTCTCTAAAATCGCTGTGATAATAGCACCTACATCATAGAGATGCTATGAGCTGTAGATGAAATAATGTATTTATAATTCTTCAGCCAAATATTATTTTATTGGCATCAATATAAATATTATTTTTATTATAAATTTACTATCATCAAAATACAAGGTGATGAAGAAAAGAAAACAGATTAGAACATTATGCTAATATTTGATAATGACAATAAATGGGTCTCTAATTTAAAACTTTACATTCAAAACCAGCTACTTTAAACCACTTCACATATGTTAGGGTAAAAAAGAAAGAGCAGACCAAGTTCTGATATATGTGTATGTGCGTGTTTAGCCTGTATTTAGGTATAATAGGGGCATTCATTAGAGATGTCAGTAATAACTTCATTTTTCAAGTTATATCATTTGTATGTTCATAGTATTTTAAATATAATATCTCAAAAACATTGTAACAAAATTTTCTGGTAGGTATTATGAAACCAATCTTAGTCCTGAGGGAGCTGAGGCTTACCAAGTTTAACTTGTTTTGTAAGGATACATGCTTAGAAAATGACAAAGACTGTATTCAAACTAGAGCTCTCTGGTTCTTAAAGATATTTGTTATTCAATAAACATGAAAACAGACAACAATAACACATCTATTAAAATAAATTATAACAGAATAATGTTATTGGAGCACAGAGGCAGGCATAATTAATATGAGTTGGTACTGAAAATTTTTTTAAACCATAAGACTAATTTTGGTTTACTTTCTTAGTGTAAAATATTTAATGCATATTAAATATATTGCTATTTTAGTGTAAAATATTTTAATTCATAATGAAATACAGATCCCTACATACTCATACATGGTAACCCATATAAAACCATTAATAAATCTTAATATGTTAATACTTTTATAGCTGTAGAGTTTCAGTAAATCTATCTCTTTGAAAAAGTGTGCAGATTAATATAACTACCAAGATTTCTTAATGTTAAAATTTTCCCTGTTGACTTTAAATCATTAAAGATAAAAGAAAGAAGCCAAAAAAAAAACCACATTAGAGATTCAGCTAAAGTTTCACTTCTTCCCTAACTCCACAGTGATCACCACTTCCTTGAAGTTGAATGTATGAAGTAGATCTATGTGTGTTTAGGACAAATCCCAAATACTGATTCAATATTTTTAGATTCATATTCCATATAAATTATCTTGCATACCACATCTTTCATTATTATCAACAATGGCTAAAATAAAATGTGTAATGTAAGGATCCCCCCCAACAATTATTTTCATGGCTACCCTGAGCTGCTCTCTGAGATCAGATTGCCAACTTGTTAATCATAATTCCAAGGGAGTTATGAACCAGCTTTAACATCCATAGTGTTTATGAATTTAACATAGTGACTCACAAATCTGTCTGCATAAAAGAACATGCAGAGGGGTTTTTAAGCAATGCTGATGCCTTCCCACTCCACTCTTATAGACAGATCAATTAATTTAGAAGGTCTAATAAAATGTGTCTGTCAGAAAACTACAGTAAATAACATTCCTAATGGGGAAATTTAAAATCTTTCTTTTTATAATTGACAAAAATACAAGGTTACTCCCCTTTTCCAATCTCTTCAGAACTATAAAGTTGATTCTAGCCAAAGTAGTTAGACAAAAAATAGAAAGAAAAGCTATAAGGTATGGGAAAAAAGAAACAAACTTTAATTTTCACTGATGTTAAAAAAAAGCAACTTTTTTCAAAATTACACGTTTTTAATTGGAATGGAAACTGACTTATCTATCTTTTCTTATCTCACAGATTAAAATTGGAAACAAAAAGCAAAATTTGTGATAATGGCTTACATCAGGAGAAAATATGCTAAATTATACATTTCCATATAAGGAATCAGAGAGGTGCATACTAGATTTTAGAATTATTTGTTTTAAAATGGCATATATAAAAGAAAACAGTCTTTAATGGCATAAAACACAGGATTATTAAAAAAACATATTTATGTAACATTTTCTTGACTTCCTGTTGATGCTGAACAAATTGCATGTTACTATACATACTTAAAGGGAGTTACATCTAAAAAATAAAAAGAATAATCCTCTAGGGTCTCTCCAAGAATATTTTATATCTGAGATAAAATTTCTGAGATTTCAGATGGATGTACATTGGGTAGGGTTGAATTTAAATATGGCAATGACTTCCAGCATCTTTTCTGACTTTTAAAGGGCACTTGCAAAATGAGGAAGGAAGGTTTCTATGATTTGTGATGATTTTTAGATGCCTTTGATACTTTTGGTTTTTCTCCAGGGTAAAAGGAAGACACAGTTTGGTTGTAATGTGTGCTTAACAGCTTCATAGCAGGGGCCCTTTGAAGAATGACTCAGCTGGGTCAATAGGAATTAAAGAGACATGACAAGTAGGCCTATTCTCCCATCTGAAAGAATAAATGTAAGGAAATGGTTTTGCCTTCTCCATGCCTTAAGGCATATGAGTAAGGTCTCTACAGAGTTTTTCAGAAACAACATTTAGTTTCTTTTCTGTTAGTGTTCAGAGACATGAATATTGAGTTAACGGTTTAAAGTGTGTGCTTTTCTTTATTAATAAATTAATTTGAGAGCTTTGCACACATTAACGTATGAAAGCAGAATAAAGTTCCTTGCTCACAGTTTAACAAAAGATCTTATTTACTTATTTATCTATTTATTTATTTACCCCTCCTCTCTCTTGCCTCCCAGATTTGGATTCATGATGCAAAGATTCCAAAGTTAATTTGCTAAGTAAGGTACCATAATTAACACTGTGAATCACCTGTAGTTATACGTGACACTTTCTATCTTAAAAACCAGTGTAACTAGGTGCCCAGTGCCTATCCAATATCATAAGCCCATTAGACTGAACCTCAATTTATAAAGATTACATTGAATTATCTGAAAAGTTTGAAATGATAGTCAATCAATTTGATGGTGCTTCTTCATATATCTCTGTCTTAAAGCCAATATTTTAAATGTAAACCATCACATTGCTTTCAAGTGTTTTCTCAAGCATCTTTGAAGTAATGGACAGGAATACGACCATTTAAAATGTAAATATTATTCTCTCAATAGATACAGAAAAAGCATTTGACAAAGTCCAGCACACTTTTATGACAAAAACTCTCAACAAAATAGGCATAGATGGGCCATACCTTAAAATTATCAAGTCCATTTATGATAAACCCACAGCCAATATCATACTGATGGGGAAAAAATGGAAACCACTCCCACTTAGAATCGGAACCAGACAAGGTTGCCCACTATCTCGACTTCTATTCAACGTAGTGCTGGAAGTCCTTGCTAGAGCAATTAGACAAGAGAGGGGAATTAAGGGCATCCAAATGGAGCAGATGAGATCAAACTCTCGCTCTTCGCTGATGATATGATATTATATCTAGAAAACCCCAAGGATTCAACCAAGAGACTCCTAGAATTGATAAATGAATTCAGTAAAATCTCAGGATACAAAATCAATACACACAAATCATAGGCATTCATATATGCCAGTAACAGTCAAGCCAAAATTCAAATCAAAAACATAATACCTTTTATGATAGCCTCAAAGAAAATTAAATATCTAGGAATATATTTAAGGAAAGATGTGAGAGACATATACAGGGAGAACTACAAAACACTAAGAAAAAAAATTGTGGAAGATATAAACAGATGGAAAAATTTACCTTGCTCATGGATAGGTAGAATCAATATCGTTAAAATGTCCATACTACCTAAAGTGATCTACAGAATTAACGCAATCCCCTATCAAAGTACCATCATCATTCTTTACAGATCTAGAAAAAATAATTCTATGCTTTGAATAGAACCAGAGAAGACCTCGTATAGCCAAAGCAATCTTAAGTAATAAGAACAAACTGGGAGGTATCAGTCTACCATATTTCAAGCTGTACTACAAGGCTATAGTAATTAAAACAGCATAGTACTGGCACAAGAACAGAGACATAGACCTTTGCAACAGGACTGAGAATCCAGAGATGAAACCATCCGCACATGTAATCTAATCTTTGGCAAAACAGACAAAAACATACACTGGGGAAAAGAATCTTTTTTCAATAAACGGAGCTGGGAAAACAGGATAGCTACATGCATAAGATTGAAACTGGATCCCCACCCCGCCCCTCTCACAAAAATCAATTCAAGATGGATATTAGACTTAAACCTATGGCATGAAACCTTAAGAATTCTAGAAGAAGATGTTGGGAAGACCCTTTCAGACATTGGCCTAGGCAAAGAATTTTTGAAGAAGACCCCCAAAACAATCATAGCAAGAACAAAAATAAATAAATGGGATCTGATCAAATTAAAAAGTTTTTGCACAGCCAAGGAAACTGTCATTAGAGTGAATAGCCTACAGAATGGGAGAAAATATTTGCTCTCTGCATATCCAATAAAGGGCTGATAACAAGAATCTATCTAGAACTTAAAAAAATCAACAAGAAAAAATCAAACAATCCCATCAATAAATGTGCAAAGGAAATGAACAGAAACTTTTCAAAAGAAGAGAGAATAATGGCCAGCAAACATATAAAAAAATGCTCAACATCTCTAATTTTTAGAGAAATGCAAATCAAAATCACAATGAGATATCATCTAACCCCAGTGAGATTGGCCTCTATCAAAAAATCCCAAAACAACAAATGCTGGTGAGGATGTGGAGATAGGAACACTCTTACACTGCTGGTGGGACTGCAAATTAGTGCAACCTCTGTGGAAAAGAATTTGGAGATACCTCAAAGAGCTAAAAATAGAAATACCATTCCATCCAGCAATAGCACTATTAGGCATCTACCCAAAAGAGCAAAAGATATGTTATAATAGAGACATCTGCACCCAAATGTTTATGGCAGCACAATTCACTATTGCAAGGATGTGGAAACAACCCAAGTGTCCATCAGTTCATGAGTGGATTATTAAAATTTGGTATATGTATACAATGGAATATTACTCAATCATAAGAAACAACAGTGATCTAGCACCTCTTATACTATCCTGGATTAAACTTAAGCCCATTATCCAAAGTGAGGTACCACAAGATCTAAAGAATGGGCTCCACTTGTACTCGCCATCAAATTGGTACTAACTTATGAGCACTAGGGTGCTCCCATGGCAGTAATACTCTCCAGGGATTAGGGGAATGGGAGGGTAAACCCGCAACTAAAGGACATGGGGAGCATTGTAGGGGGAAAGGGCATGCCTCTGAACCTTACTTGGGTGAGGCAAAGATATAAAATGTAACCAAAATGTTTGCACCCTCATAATACCCTGAAATAAAAAAATAAATATAGCAAGAAGGAAAGGTAAACAACAACAACAAAATAAATAAATAAAATTTGGTTTATGTATACAATGGAATATTACTCAATCATAAGAAATGACAGCGATCTAGCACCTCTTATATTTTCCTGGATAGAGCTTGAGCCCATTATCCGAAGTGAGGTATCACAAGATTGGAAGAATGGGCTCCACATGTACTCGCCATGAAATTGGCACTGACTGATCAACACTATGGTGCTCATACAGTAGTAATATTCTCCAGAGATTAGGGGGTTGGGGGGTAAACACAACTAATGGATGCGGTGAGCATTGTAGAGGGGAAGGGCATGCCTCAAATCCTTGCTTGGGCGAGGCAAAGACATAAAATGTAACCAAAATGTACCCTCATAATATCCTGGAATTAAATAAATAAATAAATAAATAAAAATGTAAATATTACATATAATGCAGTAGTAATGTATATTAGAAAATGTTCGTATTGCCTAAATCTAAGTTTTGTGTTCCATTTACAGCTATATCATCAGAATCTAGAAGAGAGCCTGGTCCCTAACATTGTTTATTTGTTGGATTATTGAACCTGCATTCTTTAATACCAAATCCACATGACTTTTTTTTTATTTCAACATGAAATAAGAATTTTTAAAAAATCAATGAAAAGAGAAAAGATGACATATTTTTATTAGTAATAGGTTTAATAAATAGACTTTTAATAGTACCACTTATTTTGGTTTTGAATAGATACAGTGAACAATTATGTATTTTTTTAGCTCTCCTTTGTCTTTGAGCTAAAATATTAATAATTATCTTTGAGCTAAAATAATTAAAATTTACTTCACATAGCCTGTTACAGTTTCTCATTGTTGCCTTTAAAAATATCATATGAGCCACATTTTAAATGATTTTTTGTCTTACAATTTCATAAACTCAGAATATGTATACTTCCCCAGTTTTGTTCTTACCGATATTGTTAAAGAGCCAGCTAAGGATTAAAAAATCTCCTTATTACAAATAAGAAGCTGCAAAACTTAATTAAATTTCTCTTTAAGGCTCCGGGAGGGCAATGAATAAAAGAAAATTCATCACCACTGGCCTCCCAAATGGCTAGAGTTTCATACAAGCAATCTAATAAATTAGGAATCATATTCTTTACAATGATATATTTATATTTCAAAAACATTTCTTATAATAATATTTTATTTAAAATGAAGAATGGATATAAAATGAGTCTAAGGGTTTGCTATTCAGTGTTTGTACTAAGCTTTCAATTTTATTGCTTTATTGTCAAAACTTGAAGCAAAGTCCTAAAAAAAATAATACTGCTCATAATAGCGATATGATCCTTTAGCTAATTAAAAATATAGCAACTCAAAGATCTCTTGTTGCAGTCTTGGCAGTTAGTCCCATAAGAAAATGAAGAAGTTGCAACGTGAATTAGTATGATGTATTGTCACCATAGCCATGAACAGTCAGTTTACAAGTTTAACCAGAGTTTGAGTTTGAAAGCACTGCTTTCTACAAAGTGGATGTAATTCATGCCAAATTGATTTTATTTGTAATCTAACTCAGTGACATGCAAGGGAATCTATAGTAACCCAGCTACAAATGATGCTGTCAGGGGAATTTCCTCTGTGATGCATTTTGTCTTCCCAAGTTGGAGTTTCAGACCTTGGAGGAAGTGTTTTTTTTTCCCCCCCTCTGGATCCAACCTTATGTGTCTATCATGTAACCATCCAAGGAAAGCTGAATCTAACAGCTACCCTCTTGAATTTATTCTTGCTTCTATTAAAAAACTAAACTATAGCCCTTAAAAAGCATTTAATTTTCATTTGATGAGAAGCTTTTGGATGAAATAAATGTATTTCAAAATATTACTTCCAAATAAAAGTAAAACCAATTTCAGAGCTTCTATAAATATACATTTTACTGCCATTCTAAAGAAAAGGATATTTAGCATAAATTTTTACTGAATCCTTTAACTGGATGAATATTCTAAATGTATATATTCTTAGAATTTAGTCTAAGTACTCTGAAATCTAATTTAGTTCAATTTGGAGAATTTTCTCTAGGCAATACAAAAAAGATGAATAATGTCTTCAATCCTAGCTTTATATTTGGATGGCAGGAGGTATCTCGAAGTAAATATGACTAAGAAACATTCACCTGCATATTTATGTATCCCACCAGACATACACCTATGAAAAAAATAATTTCAGGTAAAAGGAAAGAGTAATGTATAAAGGATGAATGCCAGCATTTTTGTGTGCTATCAAACTTTATTACACCATCGAAATGCAATATTGTTTACAATCTGGAATGGAAATGATTTTATAATGCAGTGTTACATATAATAAGAAACATTCAACTTCCAAGTTATTTTTTCTAGCTAAGACTTTCTTCAGTTATCAGTCAACAAAATTGTCGCATCGATTTTTCATATTTATAAATTCAAAAAAGAAACACAAAAAATTAAATTGTCAATATGGTTTTGTGATATAGCACCTCTTGTTGGGTGATGATTTTATGTAAGTGGATAATATGTAAGAAATAGTTCTTAATGGTGGAAAATTATGTTTCAGTTTAATTTATTGCCTAGAGAGAACTTATTTTATTTATAACTAAAAAAATATAGAATAGGTAATCTGGTTAACCCATTATTTGCATTAAAATGAGGTAGCATTATAAGCTATGTGATCTTGTGTGGCTCAAAATGGTGTGACTGTATACTTGAATCAGTTCTGTTACTATGATAACAGCTTGTATCTGGGGGCACTAAATCTGAAAGCAATGGGTAAACAGTGGGACAGGATGCTCTAAAAACCTTTTTATTTATCTGTATTTTAGAGTCCAGTATTCTTGTATCTATGAAATTATTTACGTTAGACTATTAAACAATTTACATGGCAGATAAGTCTAGTGCCTGGTGTGAAAGGGTAAATGATAATCTCAAAAGAAAAGGCTATTGCTGCTAATTATAAAAAGAGACACGTTAAGTGAAATAATCACCTTAATCCACATTCTACCTGATAATATGATTTCAAGAAAGAAAGCCAAAACTAATAAAGTATCACTGATTTTTCCAACTTTTCTTAAAATAAGAAGTAGTGAAGACAAAAACAAAAAGAGTCATTATGGGCAAAATACTAAAATGGACAGTTCTTTTTTTTTTTTTTTTTTTTTTTTTGAGACAGAGTCTCACTCTCTTGCCTGGGGCGAGTGCCGTGGCGTCAGCCTAGTTCACAGCAACCTCAAACTCCTGGGCTCAAGCAATCCTACTGTTTCAGCCTCCCGAGTAGCTGGGACTACAGGCATGCACCACCATGCCCGGCTAATCTTTTTTTCTCTATATATTTTTAGCTGTCCAATTAATTTCTTTCTATTTTTGGTAGAGACGGGGTCTCGCTCTTGCTCAGGCTGGTCTCAAACTCCTGAGGTCAGAACGATCCGCCTGCCTCAGCCTCCCAGAGTGCTAGGATTACAGGCATGAGCCACCGCGCCCAGCCTAAAATGGACAGTTCTGAGTGTGCATGTTTACGATCTTTGTAAAGTAGTTCCTAGATATATTTAATCCCTCAGTACCAAGATCTCAAGAGTACATATCATCTCAATAGCTCCAAGGCAGTGTTGGGTCAAGGTTTAACAGCTCCAAAAACAGTTTGAAGAGAGAACCAGGCTTTAATGAAAATTTGTAGGACTACGACAAGACACAATGAAGTGATTAGCCAAATTATTTGCAATGTCTTGAAGTAATAGTTTTCTCAGTGTAATTTAAAATAAATATGAGTCTGGGTGCTCTGGAAATTAAATGCAAATCCTGTCATTTGCATATCAGTTATTTTTCCATTTTTCATTTCAATGTTTTAAAACATATATTGAAAAGAGTCTTGATTCAATTACATAGTTTAAAATTAAGTATTTCTTATGTATTAATTTTATATAAAATATCACCCCTATTCTCTACTCTTTGTCCTAATAGTTTTAATAATTATATATATATATCATTCATTTGTTGATTTATTTTCTTCCCTCCGAGATTGTCAACCCCTTGAAAGCATAGATTTTGTTTTACTCACAGCTTTATTGCAAACAACTTTTATAATAAATAAAGGAATAATCTTGAAAATTAAATTGTTAAGCAGATAGGACCAACAAAAAGCCATTGATTCTTGGGCTAACAGCAGTACAATGTACTAGACTAGCAGCTGTCCTATTCTTAGACAAGTTTAATACTTGCATGTGCTTCAAGAAGGGGGAAAGAAAACAAACTTAAGTTTGAGTGCTTGACTCTCATGTGCCCCTGAGATCATTGGCAAAATGTGTAAGACAGATATAGTTTCCTTTCTAGCGGTGAGTTTTGTTTCTCACTATCCCATACATCCTGAGGCTTGAGAGCAGGATCCTATAAGAAAAACTCAGAAAATGCAATCCCAACAGAGAATAAATTTCTAACTATAGAAAGAATGAGAGCACAAGGGCATGCAAGATTGGGTGTTAAATGAAATGTGAATGCATTTTTTTCCCTCCCTGGCTGGTGAGGTTGCATCCAGTTATGCTTTCCTTTTAAATAGTAAAATGAAAGGTCATATTCATAAATTTTCAACACTTGAGGGTATTGGAGATGGATGATTAACTTTACCTAAACATACCCAACAAAAGAACAAATATACACACACACACACACACACACACAATATCTCTCTCTCAATTTATTTTTCTCTCTCTCTCCACACCCACGCCAGCTTAATTTAATAAGAATTTATTTTCAGAAGAAACAGTTCAATGACTTTCATTCTCTAGCATTGTTTTTGTGTATTGCAAATATAGAGATATAGAGACAGGTTATTAAACTGAAAGTTAAGTGAAACTCGCTTGAATACCAGTAAATTTAAGAGCTGCATAAATAATACACTTATTGTTAATAATGAGAAAGTATTTATCCCCTAATAGCAGGAGACTGATCTGTTTTATTTTATTTTACTCTTTAAAAATTAGAATAGTTTTCTGCCATCCATGAAAAATACTTCCTTAAATTGATTTCTAAGCTTATAGATTTCTAGCTTATAGAGCTAAAAGACGTTTTGGCTTTTCTCATTAAGCATCTAATGTCTGACCGAGAAATATCAAACTCCTGTTTTTGGAGTTCTGCACCGTAAAAGATACCCAAGAATTATTAGATATTTTTCAATTATTTCCTGCAGTAACCTAGTTGCCTCAAGAATGATCTAGCTATTGTTTCTGCCAGTTCTCCTTTCTCTATGTTTCATTTATTTAAAGAAACAGATCATGAGAGATAATAGAGAGGCTCTTGCTATTCTGTCCACATTTCCAATATAGTAACAAAAAACTGTATGTGTATATTAAATGATGAATTCTGTATATACATAATCTTAATTTATATATTTCAAAAGATAAAAGTCATACATTTATAAATCTCTTGAATAAGCCTCTTTTAAAAGTTTGCTCTTTTAAAAATTACAAATGCACAGATGTACTTTTTATTGCACATATTAGTTTGGAATAACAAAGAACTAACAAAATTCCCTGGAAGGGCTCCTCAAGAAAGTAAGATAAGGCAGAGCTCAGCCAAGAGCACTAACTGTCTTTATATCTGACTGAGAGGAATCAGACAATTAGAGTCAGGCAGGAAGTCAATTAGGACACTGCTTCATTTGCACTTCTAGATTGAATCTGATCCTGTGGGAATATCTAAAATTGATAAATCAAAAGTCTCTAAAGTCTCTATCTTTGTTCTATTCTCCTTGGGATCTTTTTTGAGCATATCACATCAACAAATCCTTGCAATTGTTAAAGAAGTGGTGAAAAATTTTATGATGATGAAATGCCTTTTAAAAATATATATAAATATGTATCTATAGTTATTCTATGTGTCTAGATTTATATAAACAAACTTTATATAAATAAATGTTTAAGTGAAGTTTATAACTTGAAATTCTAACTAACTCTACCCCTTTTTACTCCTAATTAATGAACTGATTCAAATGTATATCCATTTACAATCAAATCTGATCATTTTCTTGTTAACATCATTTTAACAGAATATAAAGAAAATATTTAAGAAAATCATGAAAATTCAAATCTAGATTAAAAGTGTAATGCAATACAATTTTAAATTAAATGAGAATATAAAACATTCTTTTTGTCATAACTAAGAGGAAATTCATTTTTTTGAAAATTAATAGAAGTTACATTTGAATATTCAGAATGCTCATAATGCAGTGCTATTAAAAAGAGACAGATTTCATATATAAGAATAGAGGGACTGGCCTTTTCTCATATTAGTTTCATGGTCTTAGTTCTCCCTTCAGTGAAACAGTGGACTATAGGAAAAGAAAATAAAATCATACACACTCCAGGCAAAATAACTTATTTCTATTTAACAACAGGAACTCAATAATTTTTATTTTGTACATTTTTTAAAAATCTCAACAAGAAGTCATATTCTGCCCTCCTACAATTAAGATTTGGTGTTTCAGAATTCCCTCTAGGAATTTTTGCTCTTGTCATTGACTGTTCAAAGACTGTCTACAATGAGTATTTTAAAAATAATTTTGTTGAGTTTTCACATATAGAAGGTGTACAATTTGACAAGCTTAAGATAGGTAAACACCGTAAAACTATCAACACAATCACGATAAAGAACATATCCATCACCCCAGAAGTTTCCTCATGCCCCTGTTAAACCTCCTCCTGCTCCTGCTCCCCTCTGCTCTTCCCATTCCTTACATTCACTAATCTCCTGTCACTACAGATTAGTTTGTGATTTCTAGAATTATGTGTTTATGGTATCATAGAGTGTGTACTCTTACATTTGTCTGACTTTATTCACTTAGCCTGATTATTTTGTTGGGTATCTCAATATTTCATTGCCTTTTATTACTGAGTAATATTCCAATGTGTTGATATACCATAATTCATTTATATGTATTCATCTCTTGATGGACACTTTGGTTGTTGTTAGTCTAGTGCTATTACAAATAAAACTGATATGAACATTTATATACAAATCTTTTTGTGAACATATGCTTTTGTTTCTTTTAGGTAAATACTTAGGACGGATTGTCATGATCACATGATGGGCATACGTTTCATGATTTTAAGAAATTGCCAAGCTGATTTCCAAAAACTGTTGTGCCATTTTATTAGCTTTAGATATTCAAATAGGTGTGTAATGGTATCTCATTATGGTTTTAATTTGCATTTCTCTAATGATGTTGAGCACCTTTTCATATTCTTATTTTTATCAGTATACTTTCCGGGGTTGAGTGACATTCAGATTTTTTATAATTGGGCTATTTTAATATTGTGTTTTGAGAGCTCTTTGTATATGCTGAATACATGTCTCTTAGTAGATGTGTTATTTGAAAATAATTTCTCCCAGACTCTGGTTTGACTTTAATCCTCTTTACTGTATTGTGAGGATACAATTAAAAAGTGGCCTCTCTTTTAACTGTTCCCTGAGGTGCACCTGATGCACACAATGTGTTATTAATGATGCTTCCACTAAGCCATACATATTAATATAACAATATTATAGGGAGAAGCCAAGGTATGTATAATATGCATCACTGACCTGGCTCAATGAAAAACTGATGACTCTAAAAATTTAAGAACCTCCATATTTTTACCATTAGCACAGTTAATTGGCAGCAAAGTAAAATTGGGGAGTAATGATCCTTGATGTGAGACAGACCTTTGTGCACCGTCAGCTCTCTTAATCATGTATAAATCTGTACTCTCCTCTCATGCATAGAAGGGAAAATGGTGCCTGTTTTATGGATTGTTCAGATAATTGATGCTGTAATCTATGAATAAGTACTCAGCACATATTAGGTGCTTCCTTATTATCAATAGCATAATAATGGTACAATTAAAAATTTAACACTTGACCAAAGAGGCAAACACAAAGAAAGAATCTATACAAGATAATAAAGATCAGACAGCTTCTTTGCCAGAGCCGCCATCTTCCAATAATTTGCCAAAATGATGAACACAAAGGTAAAGAGGAGAGGCACCTGATACATGTTCTGTAGGCCTTTTGGAAAACATGGACTTGTTCTTTTAGCCATGTACATGCGAATCTACAAGAAAGGTGATATTGTATACACCAAAGGAATGGGTACTGCTCAAAAAGGCATGCCCCACAAATGTTACCTTGGCAAAACTGGAAGAGTCTACTATGTTACCCAGCATGCTGTTGGAATTGTTGTAAACAAACAAGTTAAGGGCAAGATTCTTTCCAAAAGGATTAATGTGCATATTGAGCATACTAAGCACTCTAAGAGCCGAAATAGCTTCCTGAAATGTGTGAAGGAAAATGATCAGAAAAAGAAGGAGCCAAAGAGAAAGGCACCTGGGTTCAACTGAAGCACCAGCCTGCTTCACCCAGAGAAGCACACTTTGTGAGAAGCAGTGGAAAGGAGCCCGAGCTGCTGGGACCTGTTCCCTGTGAATTCATCGCATAGGAGACAAAACTAATAAAAGCTGCTGGACTTAAAAAAAAAAAAAAAAAAGTCAGAAGATGTAAATTGTTAAGTATTTTGAATAGTTAATTGTGGAGATTAGCCATGATCTGGATATACCAAATTAGGATAGTACAAAGACACTTAATTCTCTTTGCCAAGAGAGAAGCTTGATAAATGCATAGCAGGAACAGTTACCCTGGTCCATAATATAACTACTTGAGATCCTTACAAGACTCCAAAAATTCTGAGACGACATATTATCTGTAATAATGTAGGTCATAAAAAATGATTCTGATAAATTTGAGAGGGATATATGAGGAACTACATAGATAAGGTTTTTAATATATTAAATATATTGAGTCAATAATGTTCACTATTTTTTCAAGAGAATGTGGTATGAATGATCAGTTTTATTTATTATAAGAATAACTATAAAGTTTCAAAACATCATTTATATATGAGGAAGCAAAGTACTCCATAGTCAAACTTTATAGCATTCATAGTGGCTTGATATAAAATTAAAGAAAGATTAACCATTGAGCAAAAGTCACATGATTTTTATCCTATGATTTATCGAATGATTTATTAAAGTGAAAAAAATTCACTATAGAAATATTTCCCTTTTTAATACTGTTTAGATTGAGAAAATACATATCTCAGAGAAATGTGCCATATACTTCCATATTGTACAAACACAGCTCAAGTCTGTCTCTGGTCTTTGAAGTGGGCAGGTAACTTTGACGAACTTAGATGATATGCACTTAATGTGACTATGAATCCTTAGTGAAGAATTCCAAAATAAAAATAATATTGCCCATTGTTAAGTGAATCTGGAAAAAGATACACCTGTAATACCTTTACATAAATAGAGGGCAAAAGAGGAAAGCTGATATGTCCCTAAACACATTTGATTTAAAAGTATGATTAAGTTTATAGGATTTCAAAAATATTCTAGAATTGTGAGATATGTTACTGAGCTTAACATCTAGTTTGGCAAGAAAAAGCAAAACAAAAAGATATACGGAAATAAACTCAGTAAGAACAAAACTATATAGTAGTGTGCTTAAATCTATGGATGACAATATGCACTTAACAGATACTACATGGAATTTTTGCTGGTTATTCTGAGGATGGGAAAAACATTAGAGGAAGGCTTTGAGGCCTTACGTGCTGTATAGCTTATTGAGAGGACATTCTTTTAGGCTGCACAGCTGACCTTCATAGATCCTCACAAGTTAAGAACAGAAGAACAGAAAACGAGACCATAAGATTGGTGGGGTGTAGCACATCACGTGGGATACCATTTGTCTTTATCCATCAGAAATATTCATTTCCTAGCATTATACAGAATACACAGTGGTTGGCCTGGCTGGCACAGGGGATCTTCCAAACTGTTATTGTTTTGCCTTTGGTGTTTACAGCCATCCAAATAGAGTATTTTGCAACTCATCAGGACCTAAACTTGTTCTCTGTCTCTGAAAAGCTACAGTTGCAAGAATTTAATCTTAAATAAAGCACACCTTAACTCTTGCTTAATTACATATAACTAATATGAAAATACTGTGTCACACTCAAAAGGATGAGTAAGTCGAGAAAAGAAGCAGGTGTATTAGGAAAAATCATGTCAGAAGAAAGGAACCAAATCCCATATTGGAAAGGAGCAGTTCCTCTGACTTGCATTTACTACAGAAAATACAGAAGGTGACTGAAAAATGCATTATTAACACTCTCAACAAATTCAAAAGCCAACTGAAAATTAAAAGCTTTTCTCATGTCTGCTGGGTACTAGACCATCAACTCTAGTTCATTCAGAGCATCATTCTGTCTGGAAAAGATTAGGATGTATTTTAGTAGGAATGCTGAGTTAAAAAAAAAAGGCAAATTTTAGCTTCTAACATAATGAATGATCTTAGTAGATGAGTAAGTAGCTTTGTAAACAAGGTCAGTATATTGGGAAAAATATTTCTGCTCTTCACACCTAATTTAGCATAAAAGCAATTGAGTCTGTAGGATTCAGATCTAGTGATCTCCCTTCATATTACTATAGCTTCTGCATTTGACCAATAGAAAAAATAGACTGATAGAACCCAGTTATAAAGCTATCTACCTACAACCAACCAATCTTTGACAAAACAGGCAACAACATAAACTGGGGAAAACAAGCACTATTCAATAAATGGTTCTGGGAAAATTGAATAGCCATATGCAGAAGAATGAAACAGGACGCCCTTCTCTCACCACTGACAAAAATTAATTCAATATGGATAAAAGACTTAAATCTAAAGCATGAAACCATAAAAAATCCATATGAAAATGTGGGAAATACTCTTCTAGATATCAGCCTAGGCAAAGAATTTATGACTAAAACCCCAAAGGCAAGTACAGCAATAAGAAATAAATAAACGGGACTTGGTTAAATTAAAAGCTTCTGCAGAGCAAAGGAATAATCAACAGAGCAAATAGACAACCTACAGAATGAGAGAAGATATTTTCAAACTATACATCTGATAAAGGGCTAAAATCTAGAATCTACAAAATCTAGAATCTCAAGCAAATCAGTAAGAAAAAACCAAACAACCCCATTAAAAAGTACACAAAAGACATGAACGGAAAGTTTTCAAAAGAAGATAGGCAAATGTCCAACAAACATATGAAAAAATGCTTAATGTCACTAATCACCAGGACATTGCAAATTAAAACCACCGTGAGATATCGCCTTACCCCAAAAGAATGGCTTTTATTAAAAAATCCAAAAACAATAGATGCTGGAGTGGATGCGGAGAGAAAGGAATGCTTACACACTGTTGGTGGGACTGCAAATTAGTACAATCTCTATGGAAAACAGTATGGAGACCCCTCAAAGAACAAAAAGTAGACCTACCACCTGATCTAGCAATCCCATTACTGGGCATCTACCCAAAGGAAAAGAAGTCTTTCCATCAAAAAGACACCTGCACTGGAATGTTTATTGTAACACAATTAACAATTGCACAGATGTGGAATCAACCCAGTGCCCATCGATTCATGAGTGGATTAACAAAATGTGCAATATATACCATGGAGTACCCCTCAGTCACAAAAATAAATGAATTAATGTCTTTTGCAGCAATTTGAGTGGAACTGGAGACCATTATCCTAAGTGAAGTATCTCAAGAATGGAAAAACGAACGCCACACGCACTCTATAATAACTTGGAACTAATTGATGGGCACATGTGGGCACAGAAAGAAATAAAAATCATTGGAAATAAAGAAGGGGTGAGGAGGGAAAAGGTGAGAAGTAAAAACTTACCTGACAGGTACAATGAGCGCTATTTAGGTGTTGGGTACACTTATTGCCCTAACGCATTATAGAAGCTATCCATGTAACAAAACAGCTTTACCCCTTAATATTGTGAAATAAAAATAAAAACATTTTAAAAAGAGAAAAGATGGGAAATAAAAGTGTCGTCTTTTCCCTTTCCAGCCTGCAGCGTTTGTAAGAAGAAAAATCAGGGAAGGCAGAAGAATAAAATGTGCAGAAAATCACAGAGGGGATCAAGTTATGTAAGTGAGGGAATGCCAAGGGCAGAGTATGGTCTCTTGCCCTCATACACCCTTGAGAATTCTGGAAGCCTCATCAAAGTAAACTTGGTAGCTTATTATTGTCAGAGAAAGGAACATTCTGAATTTTAGCTTTTTTAGCAGCCATTGGTTCTGATGAGACATAGACATCATCTTAGCTGAGAATTTAGCTAAGGAGTAGACCAGAATGGGTCTTTGTAGTAGGGACAGTTGACCTTGAAGAAGGCTGTAGAGTGTACCTCATTCCCCATAGCCAATGGGACTCAAAGTCAGACTTCATCACAAAGCAAAATGTAGGTCACTACTGTGTCATAGCAACAGTTATAAAGCATATAGAGATTTTGACTTCAGATGAAAAGACCTGGGAGTCAAGGAATGTCATACAAAGAATAGACGCAGTGGAATGCATAGTATGTTCAGTCACACATTTTTCTTTTATATTAACATAAGATCTTTTCAGTTACACTATATTCAACACTTCTCCCACACACCCTCCCAAATACACACCCAGATACCACTTTAGTGAGAGAAGCAGGAGGAAGGAACAGCAGCACCAAAAGACTGAACATTTTTAATTCAAAAGAGACTGAATATTGCACAATTGGGATAATTAAATTAATTGAATTTGTTTATTCATTTATTTTTCTTCCCTCCCTAACAAGAATATAGAGACCTGAGGTGTATGTATATTGGATTACTTACAGCTTAAATAGAAGAAATTTTACCTTCTTCTGGGTAGATCCGAAGTTTAATTTTGTCAATAAATCAGTGTGATCCAGCCAAATGAATAATGTGAACTTATGAAGAATTTTGTGACAAGGGCAAAAGAGATTTTAAAGTTAAAAATCATGGAAAAAAGCAATACAGATGGAACAATGGAAACGATAGGTAGTAAAGTAGAAAACAATGTGCAAGATTTCTCAGAAATCCAGAAAAAGGTGGAGAATAAATGAAAAAATAAAAAAAAAAGATTAAGATGCATGGAGGATTGGTGTGAAATATTCCAACTATGAGTTAGAGAAATTAAAAAAAAAGATAACAAGATAGATTCAGAATGAAAAAAACAAAATAATTTTAAAAGATATTTTTCCTCAATTTAAAGATCATTTTTAAAATTAAGTTTGCAGGGAAACTTAATGAGAAATGTTACACAGGACTTCTCTTCCCTGAATTTTCAAATGTTAATGATAAAGGAATACAGAAGATTGAGAGGGAAAATCACCCAAATATAATAGAATTAGATTGGTTCCAAACTATCTAGATTGTTAAACATTGGAATATTGGACAACCACCTACAGATCTCATGAAAGAATAAAGTTTCAGCTTAAAAATTTTATTCCAGCAAATATGTTATTTATATGTGCTCATAGTAGAAAGACATTTTGAAATATACAAGGGCCCAGAAAATAAAATGAAAAGCATCTTTTCTAAATAATACACACGAAAACCAAAAAAGATAATTAATACTCAAGAATTTTTTAAAAATTAAAAAATATGTATCAAAATGCACTGAAAATGAGAAATTTAACAATTAATATTTTTATGATTACTATTAATTGAATCCACTATTCATTCAGCATTTACTAAGTGCCCTTTTGTTAAACTCTTTAGGTATAATATTTACAATATATTTAATGTGTAAGTCATTTGTGTGAGGTCAGCACTCCTTGTCCTAATTTCTATCTCAGTATCTTCACTGATGATGTAAAGATGTTAAATTAAATTAAGTAACTTTTTCTTGAACAGGAAAACTTGTCTTGGTTAGTGTGTGTGTATGTGTGTGTGTGTGTGTGTGTGTGTGTGAGTGTGCATGTGATTTCTATAAAAAAGTTTATAAATATTACTTTAAAAAAAGTAAAAATACTTAAGGTTTAATCTCAGATTAAATTAACACATACTAAGGAAGAATTGGGTAGGTAAACATTCCTTATTCTTCATTTTGCAAAATAAAGAGTAAAATTTTTCCAGATTATATACAATATAACAACCTGTATTTACAACAGTTAAAAATGATATGGAATTTCCAAATATGAATACAACTCCAAACAAGCAGTGAAATTAGAGCTTGCTCTTGACAGGTTCTTACAGTATAACTGTGCAGAGAATAAAACCAGTTAAAAAATTCTAAATGAATTACTTTGTTGTGACATGTTAAAAGCAGCATTTATACAGTCTCAAACCTCTTTGTTTGCTATTCCTAAGAAGACACTTCCTATAATAAATTATTAGTTGATTTATTGACAACTACTTTTGCTGAGCAGATACATATAACATGGCAATTTTTATTATTTGGATTCAGAAGCATTTTCATTTCATCTCTCTCCTCTCATAGAAACAGGGCCCATCCCAGCAGAAACTTGCCTTGTAGCTAGAGAGACAACACTAACACAATACAAAGTGAATGCACAGTAAAGTGCGTTTATGAAGTAATATATTGTTCGGTGCAATTAGAAGGCAAGGGGTTTATAATGTGTGGTTATTTATAAACTGTACATCATATAGATAAAAAATGCCATTGGTTAGCAAGGCTATATAATGTATAGGGAAGAATTTATAAGAGTCAGATTTCATGTAGGCCTTATGTGATGGTCCCGGAGAGGAATGCAGAGGTTATTTTATGAACAACTTAAGCCAACGCAAAGGCAACGTGGGCAAGCCAGATTTAGGGAAGGGGATATAATACAAGAAAAAAGAGATATGAAATCAAGCAATAATTCAGATTGACCTGAAAGCTGAATTTCCAATCAGAACACTCTGGAGTTCAAATATCTGATATTTGATTGTCTGTACCTGTAACTGCAGGTTGATGAAGGTGATTTTTATTTCTGCATTAAAAATCCAGTTATCAGTTCATGACCAGCCTGAGCAAGAGCGAGACCCCGTCTCTACCAAAAATAGAAAGAAATTAATTGGACAGCTAAAAATATATATAGAAAAAATTAGCCGGGCATGGTGGCGCATGCCTGTAGTCCCAGCTACACGGGAGGCTGAGACAGTAGGATTGCTTGAGCCCAGGAGTTTGAGGTTGCTGTGAGCTAGGCTGACGCCATGGCACTTGCCCCAGGCAAGAGAGTGAGACTCTGTCTCAAAAAAAAAAAAAAAAAAAAATCCAGTTATCCATATGGCCAACTAGAAAGTAACCAAGGTCCATAATGAAGTAAAAATGATACCTGAATGAAGGATGGCTGTTTATAAGGAAGTATTATAAAAATGGGAGAGATGGAATTTGCCAAAGTAAGCATCTTCTGCCCTTAAGGGCACTAATGCCCTTTGGCCTTGCATGTAAGAGGTAGTGAATGTTAAATATTCTAAAAAGCTCTGTAACCCTGCCTTACAAGCACTGATTAAAA